>VZRP01013147.1:1249-22878 GCA_013397995.1 Malurus elegans | reverse complement strand
CACTGGGGGGCTTGGGGTGGCACTGCGGTGGCTTGGCGGTGGCACTGGGGTGGCTTGGGGTGACACTGCGGTGTCACCGTGCCCTGCAGCAGGAGGGGCTGCTCCAGTCCGGGCGGGGGCAGAGCTCAGCTGCGGGACAGTGGTGTGGTCCCCATGACAGGGACGTGTCTGGGGAATGAATGACCCCGCGATTGGAGCCCCGGGGCGATTACAGGGACGGTGTGAGGTGCCAGTGCCCCCGGGGACACCCTGCCCTTCGCGGGTCCCTGTGGTGCAGAGGATGTCCCGGGAACCGCGGGCGGCTCTGGCTCGGTGCCAAGGCTGAGGTGACAGGGATTGTCTCGCTGGGATGTCCCCGAGCTCCCCCGGCGAATAAACCCTGCCAGCCCTCCCAACCTCAGCCTCCCTGGGAGCGGGGCTGAACCGGGGGCTACACCCGCCGGGGGAGGCTGGACTGGGGCACCACAGCCCCTTCCCCAGGGAATCACATCTCCTCCAGCTCCCCTCCGTGTCCTGGGTGCCAGGGCGCTGTTTGCAGCATTTTGCGAGTTGTTTCCGTGGCTTTGGGGGCTGCACCCACGGTGTGGATGCACATCACCACCACAGCACCTGCACGCTCCTGTCCTGCTGAATTTGGGGTCTTGAAGGCTTTTGACCTGTTCATCCAAGGCAGTTCCCCTTCTCCTCCTCCCCTCCAGGGACCAGGTTAGTCCTGGCTGTTGGGCAGGATGGTTTGGGATGTGACATTCTCCTCTGAGCCCCATCTCCTGCCAGGAACTGGATAAAGGGGTGGATCCCCAGGGAAGGGGCATCTCCTGGCCCACACTCCCCCATTGGGCTGAGCAGTGCCACGGGCAGTGGTTGGCAGCTGCAAAACTCAGCACAGGTTACAAAAGCAGCATCTGCTTCCCAAGGTCCCAGCTCTCCCAGAGGGACCACAGGCTGGGAAGGGGAGCAGTAAAGCCAGGACTAGAGCCCAGGTCCAAGCCTGGAGAGCTTTGTGACTGTCACAGTGCTCTGTTGAACCTCTCAAAGAGCTCCAGGAGAAGCATCAGTCTGAAAACAGAAGAGGGGAGCAAAGAGAAAACAGAAGAGGGGAGCAAAGAGGAGAACATGGGACAGAAGCATGCACAGAGTCCATCCCGCAGGCCACTGGGACATCATTTGCCACTTCCCCCACTGCATCAACCTTAACCAGGGTGTCTGAAGAACAAAATCCCAGGGTTTTTTGCTTGCAAGAGATTCCTCCTCCCTCCCCTCACCTTTGTTAAGGGCAATAAAACTGCCGGCCCTATGAGGAGCGGATCCTGAGCCCTCCCCACAATTCCCAGCTGGGAGATCTGGCCATGGGCTCCCCCAGGACTTTCCCCACAGCTGGCCTCTCCTCTGGCCGCTGGCTGGGAATTGGCAGCCTCCTCTGTGCCAAGGAGCTGCAGATGACGTGATCCCTCTTCCCAGAGCAGGGCTGGGGAGCACGGCTGCTCCCTGGGGCTGCAGGACTCAGGGGGATGAGGGACATGGACAGGGACCCCAATCCTGGGGAGAGCATAACCCCGAGCTTGGAGCCCCTGCAGGGATCACCCAGAGCTTGGAGCCCCTGCAGGGATCACCCAGAGCTTGGAGCCCCTGCAGGGATCACCCCGAGCTTGGAGCCCCTGCAGGGATCACCCAGAGCTTGGAGCCCGTGCAGGGATCACCCAGAGCTTGGAGCCCGTGCAGGGATCACCCCGAGCTTGGAGATCCTGCAGGGATCACCCCGAGCTTGGCTGGAGGGATCAGATTGGGATCCCCCGTGCAGGGATCAGGCCGCTCTGCTGCTGCAATCTCCAGAGGAAAGAGCAGGAGCCAGAGCCGAGCTGTGGCTGCCGGTCCCAGCTCCACCACTTCCACTCACAAACCATCATCTGTCCTGTCCTGGAGACCCCAAATCCCTCGGGAGCGAGCCAGCAGCCAAGGCACTGCAGAAATCCCCATCCCAGCCTGCACTGCCTGGCCGAGGAAGAGAGGGAATCTCAGCTTTTGGGGCACAGAGATAAGGACCAGTCAGAAAGGATTCAATTGCCATTTGAAAGGCAAAACCTTCCTCAAGATCCTTTTGGGTTCTTTAGGGTTAACCCTGGCCTTGCCTCCTGCAGGACAGAATTCCCTCGGACACCACCATGTCCTGATTTGTGCCAGAGCTGCTCAGATCTGCGGGGTGAGGGTTCCCGGGGTACCCAACGCCTGCTTGGGCAGCACGGTCAGCTTGGGCAGCGTTTGGAGAGGCTGATCCACAAATCCAACACCAGCCCTGTGATCTCTCGCTTGGTAGAGGTCACTGCCATCAGGAGAATTTATCCTGGAATTTTGGGTGTCTGTCTTAGATGAAGGGCCAAATCACAGTCATCTCTAATGGGCCTTTTTTGTTCCTTTTGGTGATTCACATCAGCTCCAAAGGCAATAATCCACCTGGGAAGGCAGCAAAGCAATTTGCAGTTTTCCCTGGAAATCTCCTGGCGCAGGTGGTGACGCTGACAGCCACACCGTGGATCCGTATGGCCGAGGGCACCTCTGGAAATCTCCACCCTTGTGGGTGTTCCTGCCTTCCAGGGAAGGTGCTGGCAGGAAGGGCAGTGCACAGCTCTCCTCTGTGTCCCATCGGGGCTGTTCCAGGTTCCCCCATTCCCCACAGGAGGAGCAGGAGCCCTCAGAGGTGTCTTCATAACTTCTCGGGATGTGCTAAACGCAGCCTGCAAGGGGATCAATATTTCCATCCATTTCTCAGTGCTGGTCTTCCTGCCACAGAGCAGGAGCTGGAAGCCTGATGGGGTTTGGAGGAGCCCCCGTGGGTCCCTCTGCAGCCCCTGCCAAATCCTGACCCCAAACTTCTGCCTCAGGCAGCCCCCAGTGAGCAAAACTCCCCTTCCCCAGGTTTTCCTGCACAGCTCTCCGCCTGCAGCGCTCGGCACCAAGCTACAAACACATGTACAGATGGGCAGGGTGAAACAATTAAAGAAAAGGAATAAGGAAAAATTAAAATAAGAGCAACCCCTAAATCTGGGCTGTTTGGATGGACACTGACATTGCAGGTGGTGCTGGGGTGACACTTGCCTGAATTTCCCTCTAGACAGTTTTCTTTGAGCCCTGCCTGTCCATCCCTCTTGGGACCTGTGGGTTGAATACCCTGTGGTCCCCCTTGCCTGGAGGCTGAAGGATGGATTGCTGAGCTTATCCTGGAGTTCAGGATAGCCCCGAGCAGGGCTCTGTTCCACAGGGGGGGTGTGTGTGTGTTTGGGGTCACAGTGGGGCTGGAGAAGGGCCCAGTCCTCACCCACACTCACCCAGACCCTAAAGCTGTTAGGGGAGCATGGCCAGGGTGCAGCACACATGTCAAAGCTCCTTCCCTGCTCCTTCTAAGGCCACCACCGTCCCCTGGGGACATCACCATCACCCTAGAGGAGCTGGGGAGCCGTGGGTGGGTGTCTCTCTGCAGCTCCTCTCCTGTGCCATCGGGATTATCTGCATTGGCTGTGCAGCTGGGAGGCAAAAAGGGCCAAGCAATCCTTCTCACTTCGTTTTCAACTGTTTGCAAAGCCCCTGATCAGACGACCCAGATGGTGCTAAATGGCCATGAACAGCCGTCAGACAGTGGGTTATTGTGCTCCTGGAGTTAGATAATTGTGATGGGCCTGAACTAATTAATTTCTACCCAAAAAAATAGCTCTGAATCACAATCTTTTGGCAATGCTGGTGAGAAGGACTTGTAAGCAGTTCCCCTGGGATTTATCCAGCCTGAACCACACGCTGCCACAGCCAGAATCCAGGGGAGCAAAGGGGCATTCGGGGGCAGAGGGGCAGCTCTCCCACATCCACGGGGCAGGAGAGCCACGGGACAATCCTGCAGCTCCCTTGTGCCCTGGCTCTGCCCTAATCCCCTCTGGAAACCCCACACTGGGGATGAGCAAAGGCCAAAGTCCTGCTGGAGGAGAGAGAGAGCCCCGGGAGCTGCACTCGTTCTGTGCCGGTTCCTCATCCCTCCAGAGCTCCAGCTGCCCCTCCAGGCTTTGTCTGCTTTTCTCATCACCCCTTTCTCAGCTGCCAGGAAGCCAGGGGCTTTTTCCCGTGTCCGGATAGTCCTGACTCGCTGGCCAAGCTTTTCTCTGCAGGGATTTCTTTGTTTCCCGATTTTGGGGGTGCCAAGCTTTGACAGAGCTGGAGACAGAGAAATGAGATCCCATTTCCCCAGCAGAGCTTGGACAACCCGCCAGATTAGGCACATCCTGAGCTGCTCCTGCATCCAAAAAGGTGAAGGAACAGGAGGAAAGGGTGATTACAGACGCATTACTATGCGAGAAGAGACAGGAAATATTAGGACTGTTTAGTCTGGAGAGGAGACAGGTCCGTGGTGGCATGAGAACAGCCTGTGAGCCCTGCAGCACCGACAATCCTCTGGTTTCTCCATTTCTTTTCCCAAAAAAAGAAAAGGATGTGCAGAACAGAGCGGATGCTGGGGAAACATTTGCCCAGTGCAGTGTGTGGGTCTCTGTGGAGAGATTTGAAGGGCTCCCTTCGACTGGGGGAAGGCCATATGAGAACACACATCCCAGTTTATTGGGAGATGCCTAGAAATTCATCTCCACACTTGGAGCAGCACCAAACCCAACCAAACCCTCTGTGATGTGATGTGATTTCACTTCCCCGTGGCAGAGCCCTGGTGATGCCAGCACACCCCTGAGCAGTGCCTGTCAGCAGCACCGGCTCTCCCAGCTCCTCCTGTGGCAGCGAGACTCCAGGGAACAGCATCAGGAGATCTTGGCTCCCCAGAGAGAGCGGGATTCGTGTGGGTGAAGGTGAAAGGAGATATTTTGTGCGACTGAAAACTCAGTGCAGTGGAAAGCAGCGGGAGCCAAGGAAGGGAGTGTAGCTGGCCATGCTGTAGACACACAGTTTGGAGGAGTGTTTTGACTATCCTGATAATAGAGCATGAAATAGCACGGCTCTGACGTAAAAAAAGCCCTGAGATGTCCGAGGCAGAGCCAAGGTTTTTGATGGTGAGTTGCCATCCCACCCAGAGCCCACAGCCACGGGGTGATTCCGGCTGGATGGACTCAGGAGGTTCCTGGTCCAATCTCTGTCTCCAGGCAGGGATAACTTTGGAGTTACATCAGGTTGTTTGGCTGTGTCCAAAGGCTGTGTTTCTCTGAGGATGTGACTCCCCTCCTTCCTTTGGTGCCAGGTCCAGCATTTCTGGAGGGGAGAACGTTTTTGGCATTAATTCTAGCTGGACCCGCTAGTAATTCTGGCTCCCCGCTCCGTGTGAGCTCTGCCCGTGCGAGCTCCTCGGGCAGGAGGAGCGGGGCGAGGCTGCGATCCCATTAAAAGGGTCAATCCCCGGATCCCCGAGGGGAGAGCGGCTCTCGGAGCGCAGGAGGGCGGGCTGCCGGCAGGGCTGGGCTGGGGTGTCACCGACACCGCTGCGGTGCCGGACACAGCTCGGCCACCAGCCCGTGTGGCACTGCTGCGTGTCCCCAGGACGGTCCTTCACACCCCGGGGCAAACGGAGCTCTGGCGCTGCCGAACCGGGCAGTCTATGGGCTCCCATTCCCTGATGTCTCTCCCATTCCCCGATGTCTCTGCTCTCCCATTCCCTGATCTCTGTGTTCCCATTCCCTGATCTCTCCTCTCCCATTCCCTGATGTCTCTGTGCTCCATTCCCTGATCTCTGCTCTCCCATTCCTTGATATCTCTTCTCTCCCATTCCCTGATCTCTCCTCTCCCATTCCCTGATGTCTCTGCTCTCCATTCCCCGATGTCTCTGGGCTCCCATTCCCCGATGTCTCTGGGCTCCCATTCCCTGATGTCTCTCCCATTCCCTGATCTCTCCTCTCCCATTCCGATGTCCCTGCGCTCCCATTCCCTGATCTCTTCTCTCCATTCCCTGATCTCTGATCTCCATTCCCTGATCTCTTCTCTCCATTCCCTGATCTCTGATCTCCATTCCCTGATCTCTTCTCTCCATTCCCTGATCTCTGCTCTCCATTCCCTGATGTCTCTGCGTTCCCATTCCCTGCTCTGGAGCCAGCCGGGAGAGTGGGGCTGTCAGGGGAGGATGGAACAGCCACATGGCACAAACGGCATTTTTGGAGATTTCCACCTCCCTTTTTGGTGGTGCAGGAAGCCTCGTCGGGCGCGGGCAGTGCAGAATTCCTGCCGGGTTTCTTCCCTATGAACCCCCCCGGATTCATTCCAAACCCCTGCCGCTCCTGGTAAATGAGCACAAATTGGCCCTCGGCTCGGCTCCAATTAGATCACGCAGTTAATGAGTTAATGAGGCTGAATGTGAGGGGTCAGGCTGTGCCCCAGGACTGGCAGCATCCTCCCTGCCCGCACGCAGCAGCCGCGGGGCAAAGGGTGGCTGTGCCCTGTGCCTTCACCTCACACTGCGGGGAGCACCCCTAAAGCATCACCGGGGTTTTTTCCTGGCTGAATCAGCCAGCTCAGCTCCCTGGTGAGCAGTGCCAGTTCAGGGCCCGAGCCCCGAGCTCTGTTTCCAGCCCAAAGCCTTGAGCAGACCCCAAGCAAACAGCAAGGGGTGATCCCCTATTGCCAGACCCTACCAGGGGCCCCAAAACGTTACAGACCCTGCAGGGAAAGCAGAACCAGCACAGGAGGGTGAATCAAGAAGAGGTTTTAATCAGATTTGTCAGACAGAGCTGGATCTCCAAATAAATAGATTTATCAAAACAGAATAGAACAAGAATCCAAGGATAAATACATGTACCAAAACAACCTGAAAATCCCCCAAAGCTGTTTCCAAACGGGGGAAGGTGGTGCTGTGCACGCCCTCCTCCCCATGCTGCAGAAGTGATCCTGTTTGCCCTTTGGGAGATGCCCCTCCTGTGAATACAACCCGGTAGATATTGTATAGGATAAATATCAATAGATAGCACGATAAATGCTCAGCAGTGATCTGAGGGCAGCGTTCAGGGTCTCAGACCTGCCCGCAGCTGAGTCCTCCCAAAACCTACCAGTGACCTGCAAAGGAGGGAAAAGAACTGTCCCAGCTGGAAGAGAGGAGATTTTCCAATTTTCCTTCCTTAGAAGGGCGTTCAGCCAAATAACCCCCTCCTTTGCAGACCCAGGGGCTCTGAGGAAAGGAAGAGGGATTGTTCTCTCTTTGCAGGTCATGGTCGCACGGTCGTGTCCCGCTTTGCTGCTCCTCAGTGATGCTGGGATGTCCTTCAGGGATTGCAGCTCCTCCTGTGGCCCCTCTGTCCCTCGTCCCTCAGCTCCTCCAACACCTTTGGGATGCTGGGAGGTGACGGCACCTCCTGCACTCTCCTGCTGGACAGAGGCACCGGCACGGCTGTGGTTTCAACGTGGATGGGTTGGGATGAGTCTCTGGAGTTCCTAGGGTTTCACTAGTGTAACCTGTATTGCAGTGCCAGTCTATTTAATAATGCAGCTCTGGGGTTCCTATATAAGTGTATGTGTGTCTGTGTGTAGATAAATCATGAGTTACACAAAGTTCTTTGCTTTACAAGTTCTTGGTTTCCTTCTCTGGGCTCTCTGTCATCCTCAGCTCCGATGTCTGGGCTCGGAAGATGTTCCAGTGACCTGGAGGAGCAAAGGCAGACACACATCAGCAGCAGCAGGAGCAGGAAAGCACAATTCCCTGGGACAGGAAAGCACAATTCCCTTGGACAGGAAAGCACAATTCCCTCAGACAGGAAAGCACAATTCCCTCAGAGAAGGAAAGCACAATTCCCTTGGACAGGAAAGCACAATTCCCTGGGACAGGAAAGCACAATTCACTCGGAGCAGGAAAGCACAATTCCTTGGGACAGGAAAGCACAATTCCTTGGGACAGGAAAGCACAATTCCCTCGGACAGGAAAGCACAATTCCCTCGGAGAAGGAAAGCACAATTCCCCACTCTGGGCTCTGGAGGATCACAGGGATCTCACTGGGAGAGGTGATCCCACAACACTGGCCGTGGGCAGAGCAGCTCCTCATGATCCCAGCCCTGCCCTTCGTCACCTTGCAGTTAAAATGGTCCTGGAGGAGCCCTCTCACCCCCTGGAACACAATCCATGGCACCTTGCAGTTAAAATGGTTCNGGATCTCACTGGGAGAGGTGATCCCACAACACTGGCCGTGGGCAGAGCAGCTCCTCATGATCCCAGCCCTGCCCTTCGTCACCTTGCAGTTAAAATGGTCCTGGAGGAGCCCTCTCACCCCCTGGAACACAATCCATGGCACCTTGCAGTTAAAATGGTCCTGGAGGGGCTCTCTCACCCCCTGGAACACAATCCATGGCACAATCAATGACACTGCCAATGCTTTTCCTGGAAATCCCTTGCACTGTCTGAAATCAAAAGGGGCTCAGACTGAAAGGGGATCAATCTCCCTGTCCACCTGCTCAGAGGTCTCTGATGTGGTGTTAGGTCCATGTCTTCCCCAGCATGTCTCAGATTTGGGCTGACTTCCTGCCTCTCGAGGGAACAAGCATTTTTCTTGTCCTCTGTCTCAGCCAAAATTTCAGTTTTGTGGCCAGGGGACAGGTATGGCTCTCTCCTCCCTTCTGTCAGCCCCAATTGCTTGGGGTGGGCTGTTCAAACCCCTCCCCATTTATATTCATTTTTGTGCTGCTGCCTCAGCCTTGGGCCTTCATTCAGCAACCTACAGTGGGGAAAATCGTGCTGCAAAGAAGGAATCCCTCTGAATCCCCCAAGGAGCTGCAAATCAAATGAGGAGCTGCAAAAACAGCCCCAAAGCAGGACAAAGTGTCCCAATCCCTCTCCTTTTTCCCCCAAAGGATCCCTGGCTGTGCAGGAGCTGGCTGGGGATGCTTCCCCTCCAGGTGTTCTCTTCCTCCAGTGCAATCCCAGCGAGGATCATGCAGCCCCAATGTCATCACCCCGGGGGTGGAAGGAATATTTTCTCGTTGAATTCATCTCCTGCTGTGAAGAAATCACCCAGCAGAGCTTTCCTAGAACTTGCAGCCACAGCAGTGGGATGGTTTCCCAACGGGGTGATTTGTCAGGGGAAACTGAGGCAAGAAGAAGGAGGCACATGCCAGAGACTGGCCCAGGGTGTGCAGCCCAGCCTGGAGCAGGAACTGGAAAATCCCCCAGGGTTTGGTCACAAGATGCTGTCTCGCAGGGATTGGGGACAAGAACACACCCCGGGCTCCCCTGAGTTCCCGACTGACCCCATAACCCATAACTGGACCCCATCCCATCAATTCCAGAGCGGGGGATTCGCTCCAGGCAGCAATCCCAGCACGAGCAGCGGCGTCCCCGCTCCTTTGGGCTGGTTCCACACACCCACAGCATCCACAATCACTCTGGAAAACATTTCAATGCTTTGTTTCTTTGCTAATCCCTTGCATCATTTTCTTTCACGCCCCCAGTAACGCCAGCTGGATTAGATATAAAAATCAAAAAGTTTTACGGGCTCTGGAGAGGCAAAACCTCTGGGTTTCACAAGAGTACCTCCACTTTTAGAAAGCTGGCTGCCCTTTCCATCCCATCAAGTGAAAACGTGGCTGTTGAGCAGGGTGAGGATGGGTCAGCCCAGCCCAGCTCTCCTTGCACAAGCGTTTTCCCCACGCCGTGCTGGGATTTATTTTGCATCAGCCAGAGCAGAGTAGGACGTCAGGAGTTGTTTGGGGCAGGGTGCCCTGGAGGAGCGAGGAAAGGGCATTTTTCTCTCCCTACCTTCATTTGTCCTTGTGATCAGCCTGAAGTTTTGTGCTTCTTGCTTGAACTCCTGTTTGCTGATCCTCCTGGTCTGGATGAGATGGAATATTCCTGCGGAGGGGACACAGGGATCAGGTTCTGCAGTGCTCACCCGGGTTTGGGCTCTGTCCCACTGTGTGCCCGGGGTCCCGGGGGTGCAGGACCTGCTGCCAAAGCCTGCTGGGACCTGGGATGAATCCTGGGCTGGCCAAGGCCAGGAGATATCTCATTTATCTCAGTGGCTCGGGCACAAAAGAAGATACTGGAGGGAGATAATAAAGCTGTTGGTGACGCAGGAAAGGCACAAGTGGTCAATAAATACTCAGAAAGGAGCAGGAGGCTGTGCTCAGTCACAGGGAAGCACTTTCCAGCACATTCCTAACCAAGAGGGCATTTTAAACAAGAGCTCCGACACATAAACATCTTTTAATCGCCCGAGCTAGATAATGGTGCCCCAAGAGCTGTCAGACTTTGGTCCCCATGCTGGCAGATCAGGAGCTGGGGAGCAGTGCAGGAGCAGGAGCTGTGCCCCAGAGGGACCAGGGGAGCGCAGGGGGAGCTCAGCCATCGGGAGGGATGGATGGCACGGGGCAGGGACATTGCCTGGCACACATCCCATCCAGCAGGCAGCACTGGGATGAGATGGAGCTGCTGGGGCTTGGTGAGAAACATGGGGATGGGCTTTAGATCAGGAGCAAGAGGAGAGCGGGTCAGAAGCATCAGAAAGTCACTTTTCAAACCTCCTGGTGACGTGCAGAGCCCTGGAAAGATGGGGAAGCCCTTATACAGCTCCTCTGGAGGCTGGCCCTGTGCCACCAGCTGGGGACAACTCTTGGCTGGGAGCTGGTGCTGGTGGCTCCTGCAGCTCCTGCTCGTGCAGGAAACCATCCCAGAAACAGCCCAGAAATAGATGGGGCCACGTAGGAGCCGTGAGCCCCACAAAGGCAGATGGACGGGGTCCAGTGGGACTGGGGAGAGCACACGCTGCTCTGTGGGGAGGGGGATGGCCATGGAGAGGTGCAGCCCATACGTGAGTGAGCTCATGCTCTTTCCCAATAACAACAGCGTGCTCTGCCAAGCAAAAGAGCTGTGCTGGCCTCGGGGACAAGGGCCTCCCCTGTCCCTGGCTGGCAGCTCCCAGAGCAGACGTGAAGCTTTTGGAAGGTGCTGAGGAGCTCTGGGTGCTGCCCGTGCCAAGGAGAGAGGGCAGGAGCGGTGGGGCCGGGCAGAGCGGGGTCAGAGCTGTCCTCAGCCATGGGGTGCCCTTGGGAGCTCCACCGAGAGAGCCCTTGGGAGGGAACCCCAGTGAGGGAACGCCAGTGAGAGAACCCCATTGAGGGAACCCCACTGAGGGAACCCCTCTGAGAGAACCCCACTGAATGAACCCCACTGAGAGAACCCCACTGAGTGAACCCCACTGAGAGAGTCCCATTGAGGGAACCCCACCAAGGGAACCCCACTGAGTGAACCCCACTGAGAGAACCCCACTGAATGAACCCCACTGAGGGAACCCCACTGAGAGAGTCCCATTGAGGGAACCCCACTGAGGGAACCCCACTGAGAGAACCCCACTGACTGAACCCCACTGAGAGAACCCCACTGACTGAACCCCACTGACTGAACCCCACTGAGTGAACCCCACCGAGGGAGCAGTGGGGTGTGCAGGGTGGCGATGGAGCCGTGGGGGCAGCCGTGGCTCTGTCTTTGGGGTTGATTTCTGTTGATTTCTGGGGCTGCCAGCCGCGTGTGCCATCCCAGCAGCTCAGGGCTCCCTCGGAGCACAGACAGGGCCAGAGCAGGGGAGCTCAGAGTGTCCCGGGGTCACGGCACCCAGGAAAAGGAACAGCCAACCCCCAGTGCTCACAGCTTTTGGGCAGAGGATGTCCGATGGAAACTCGGGATTGGGGCTGGGAGGCTGCCCAAGGGAAACACAAATATCCACTGGACCAGGGGTGCCTGGGCTCCTCTGGCCGCAGGGGCAATGCTGGGGGTGTGGGGACAGAGCAGGACACTGCTGCCATTTGACAGTGCATTTGCTGGGCTTTGACCTCCGCAGGACACGCCAACAGCAGCACCCAAACCCATCCCAAAGCGGGCTGGGGACAATTCATCCCCTCGCTGCCTTTGCAGCAGCTTTTCAAGCCGTAGGTGCACTGGGGCATCAAAAAAGAGCAAGAGCAAAACCGCAGAGTGACCAGAACAATTTCTGTTGTTTGTTTTCCATGTGCATTTGGCAGCAGGGAGGTTTGCAGGAGCAGCGCAGGGCCCTGGTCTTGCTCGCCCGTGTGCTGTGCCTCCAGTGGGGCCAAAAGCCATTTCCAGCCCTGGTCTGCATGGAATGCAGGGAAAGATGTGAAGTGGGGCAGTCAGAGAAGCCAGCCTGCTGTCAGCAGGTTTTGATTCACCACGCCAGGGTGGAGCAGCTCCAGAAACGCCAGGGAAATGGAACAAAGCTTGGAAAGCATCGGGTTTGCACACACACCTACGGCTCTGCTGGCTGCTCACCTTTCATCAGCTTCCAGTTGTAGATCTCCACCTCCTCTGCCGTGTCCCTCTCGATGGCCACGGTCCTGAGGATGTCCTTGGGGCTGTCGGAGCGCTGTGGCACAAAGGTGTACACCAGGACACGGCCGGGGCTGCTGCCACACCGCGGGGACATCCCATCCAAACCAGAGGGTCTGACTCTGCTTTCTGAGCGAGAGAAGGACAGGGCTCAGCAAAGAGGGGCACCAAGGACCATCCCAGCACAGCTCAGGCAAGGGCACCTCGCTGGCTTTGGTGCCACGGGCACCGTCACATCTGTGTCATGATCCCATCCCGGCACAGCTCACACCCAGAGCCTCGCTGGCTTTGGTGCTGTGGCACTGTCACATCTGTGCCATGATCCCATCCCCTGACCCTGACCCTCCTCATGGCTNGCCTCGCTGGCTTTGGTGCCACGGGCACTGTCACATCTGTGCCATGATCCCATCCCAGCACCAGGATGGAGCACAGGAGAGGCTGAGGAAGGGTGTGTGCCCTCCTCATGGCTGTGATTCCCATCCCCTGACCCTGTGCCCTTCTCATTGCCNACATCTGTGCCATGATCCCATCCCCTGACCCTGACCCTCCTCATGGCTGTGATTTCCATCCCCTGTGCCCTCCTCATGTTTGTGATTTCCATCCCCTGTGCCCTCCTCATTGTCATGATTTCCATCCCCAGACCCTGTGCCAGTCTCTGTGCCAGCAGGGATGGGGCAGGGGGTTTTGTCCCCCCTATCTGGATCCCTGTACTCCCTGCAGTGCCCCTGGTGCCCCCAAGCACGGGTTGGACTCCCCACATCCCATCCCTGTCCCACTGCAGCAGGAGCAGCACGGGGTGACCCCACAGCACAGGAGCCTGGGTTGGGGGCATTGTGCCCCACTCAGCCCCACAGGCGGGCTCAGCACCAACCCTGCACCCTCCCCACACCGGGGCTGCTGCAGGGACACCACACCCGGCCCTACGTGACTGGTTCAACATTCTTGGTAAAGGAGAGCTGCTCATTTTTCCCTCTTTTTTTTTTTTCTTTTTTTTTTTTTTTTAATGGATCTTGAGTAATTAAGAATCCCCCATGGTTTTGGAAGGAGATTTATTGCCTTTGGTTGTGGTCCTTGGAAAGCAGAGGAGCCCAGCTCTGCTGAATTTAGCCTTGTTCTCCCAGTCAGTTTGGATGCTGAAGCTTTTTACGCTACTCGAAAGAAAGTTTGGCTATAAATAGATGCCTGGGGTTTATTTTAGTAAGACAGTTACTTCAGGCCTGATCCTGCTCTCCCCCAGGCTTTCTGGGGCAGTGCTGAGCTCTTCTCTGAGAGGAGATGCAAATGTCAATTTAAAGGGGAACAAAGCCTTTCAGCAAAGCCTTTCAGCAGCCCCTGCGGGGTCAGGGAGCAGGGAAACCTCTGTCCCACAGCCCTAAACTTCACTGCTCCAGGGCACTCACAGAGAGTGGAGCTGTTAAAGCTGGAAAAGCCCTTTAAGATCATGGACCCTTTGTTAAAGCTTCACCTTTACAGCAGGAAAGGAACCCCTGGAATTCAACAAGAATTAACAACCCGGGAGCTTCACAGGAAAGGAACCCCTGGAATTCAACAGGAGTTTAACAGCCTTGGAGCTTCACAGGAAAGGAGCCCCTGGAATTCAACAGGAGTTTAACAACCTTGGAGCTTCACAGGAAAGGAGCCCCTGGAATTCAACAGGAATTAACAACCCTGGAAATCCACACTCTCCATTGCCCACAGCACCGGGAGGAGGAGCAGGACACGGGTCGTGGTCACAGCTCTGCCACAGCAGCCTCAGTGTTTTCCCCTATCCAAACTGCATCCCAGCAATTCCCAGGATCGGCATCCCTTCAGCAAAACCCCTCCGTGCTCCCCTCTGAGTTAGCAGGTCCAAAGGAGGAGGATAAGGGCAGGCACAGAAAGGAACTGCAGAAAGAACCCGGGCAAAGGCGCCGTGCAGCGAGGGAAAGGGCAGGGATGTAACTTGGCTCAGCAGTGTGTGTGTGTGATCGCTATCTGTGAGAGCTGGAAGGCAAGAACAAAACCATTCTGGCTGCACCGGGGTGTCTAATTGGAAATAAAATGAGGTCTGAAGAGCAGAGCAGAGATCCAAGCAGGGAAAGTTGTCGGTTTTAACCAGAGAGACCCCGCTGTAGTGGGAATGCCAGACTGAAAGGGCTCTGTTCAGTCATCACACCCCATTCCCACCCGGCACCACATCATAAATCCTGCTCATAAACATATCAAAAACCTTATTAAAACAAGCTGAGCTTCTGCCCTTCGCTCGCCCAGGGAGGCCATCCCAGAACCTCCTGCTCAGGGGCTGGAAAGCCTTGAAAACCTCAGCTCAGATGACTTTGTGATCATTCCAAAACATGGCAGTGCCCTTTGCTTGTTCTCCTGGGTGAGACCCCTCCTCAAAAACCCCTTGGAGATGCTGAGCAGAGGAAATCCCACAGAACCTGGCTCAGAGACACCCAGGAACCTTCAGTGTCCCTGGGGAAGCACTGGGTGGTCCATCAGCTGAACATCTCCTGATAAATGTCAGCACAGAGAGGTAAAACCCACAAAACATTCTCCAGCAGCAGCAGGAGGAGATGTCACGCCCTGCCACATCTTTGCCTGGTCTGGGGTTCAAGGAAAACAGCTCTCCAAAGACCAAGGAGAGCTGAGACACAAAACACACGGAACAGGAAAGAAAAAGAGGTCTTCTCCACCATGGAATCACAGAACCATTAAATTTGGAAAAGACCTTTGAGATCATCGAGTCCAACCATTCCCCTGATGCTGCCAAGGCACCTCTGGCCCATGTCCCCAAGTGCCACATCCCCACGGCCTTAAATCCCTCTGGGATGGGCACTCAGCACTGCCTGGGCAGCTGTGCCAGGGCTGGACAATCCTTTGGGGGAAGGAATTTCCTGTGACATCCAATCCAAGAGTCCCCTGGCCCAGCCTGAGCCGTTCCCTCTCCTCCTGTCCCTGTTCCCCCCGGCTGTCCCCTCCTGTCAGGGGTTGTGCAGAGCCACAAGGTCCCTCTGAGCCCCCTTTGCTCCCTCAGCCCCTCCTGGGGCTCCATTCCCTTCCCATGTCCCAACCCCAGCCCAGTTCTACCTGGACCACCCCAAAATCTTTGTGTTCAACCTCTGCTTCCAGAGATGGGGTCTCCAGTTCCAACAAGCCACGAGCACCACAGACAGTCCCTCTCCTGGGAAGTGTCCTCCCTCCTCCCTTCACAGCCACACCTCTCCTGCCACAACTGACACCTCTGACTTTTCGTCCCACTTTTTGGAAGTTTGGAGAACAGACTGTGTGTGCTCTCCCCTGAAAGCCCCTGAGCACTCTCAGCATGTCCCACCTCCAGCATCCCTCTCCAGCTTCATCCTCCCAACAGAGGGAACCTTTTGGGGTTGCTGCGGCTTCCTTCCCTTGGGGAAGCCCCAGCGCCCCCCAGGTGGGATGGCACCTACCCGGACAGATTTTACAGCATTTCCCCTCTGCTTTCTGCGGGTGCTGGCACGGGTACTCGCGGGGGCAGGAGATCCTGTGGCAGTCCTGGACGCCGTCCCGGCAGGAGCAGAGGATGCAGGGCAGGATGCCATAGAGCCGGAACACGGGGTGCCACACCTCCCCGTGCGAGTAGGTCTTCCCGTTGTAAACACACGCTGAGGGAGAGACAGAAAGGAGATAAATCCTCCTGCTCTTCGCGAACCCAAGGCTCGGTGGAGCCGCCGCGTTTCGCTCCTCAGACATGGGTGGGTGGTCCTGTCCTGTCTTGGCGAGGAACGAGGTCCCCTGAGGTCCCCTGAGGTCCCTGCACCGGGATGTCCCAGCCCCAGGGCCCGAAGGTGCCGGGGGACAGAGGAGATGGCTCTGCTGGGTTTGAGCACCCGGAGGGGACAGGAGCTCACCTGGCCCAGCTCGGGATGCCCGGGGTCCCGTCGAGGATGTCGCAGAGTGAAGCACAGTGAAGAGTGCCACCTGCTGACTCCCGCATGGAAATTTCTGGAGTCCCGAAATCCCCGCCAGGGCTTCATCTCCGAGGCTGGAGAGAGCCCCTCCGGAGGCACAGAGAAAGGACCTGCGATTGCTCCTTTGGATCAAGGGCCTGCTCATCCCCCTGCGCTGCTGTGTCCTCCAGGAGGAGTCCCGGGGACAGCCCCAGGACAGCCCGGGACACCCTGGGACAGCGGGGACAGCTCGGGGCAGCCGGGGCCGCCCTGGGACAGCCCGGGGACAGCGGGGACAGCGGGGACACCCTGGGACAGCCCTGGGACATCCCGGGGACAGCCAGGGGACACCCTGGGACAGCCCTGGGACAGCCCCAGCGCTCGCACAAGCAGCGATTTCCTGTCCTGCCGTGCCCCTGCCCTGGTGGATCCATGTGGATCCTTCCAGCTCAGCTCCCTCCTTCCCAAGCCCCACATCTCCAAACCATTGCAAGGACCAATCCTGGTCCAAACCCCTTTTGGGGGGATTCGTGCACTCGGGGGGCTGTGGGCAGCAGCACGTGCTGCTGGAAATCTGCTGCTGAAGCAGATTCCCTGAGGAATTCCAAGTTTTGGAGAAACCGAGCCACACACACACTGCCCGGGCTCTCCATCCCTCACCTTTCTTGTGCTTCTCCTTCAAGACGATCTTCACGGTGGTGCCCCCTGCTCCCTGGGGTTTGAAGTTTCTGGGAATTAACTCCAGGGAGGAGCTGAGAGCCGTGGGCTCGGTGGCTCCAGGTGGTTTCCTCCTGGCCATCAGCTCTCCCGAGCACTGCTCCTGCGAGTGCCTCTGTGAGCAGAGGGAAAGGAGAGCGTTCACATTCGGGCACTGGGGCTGCTCTCACTGCAAAGCGTGCTGGAAATGCCATGCAGGGCCCTGCACAGCTTCAGCAGGAGCAGGAGGGACCACAGGGATGAGCAGTGACCCACGAGCCATGGAATCACAGAAATATTTAGGTCGGAAAGGGCCTCTGAGATCATGGAGCCCAATCATTCCCTCAGAGCTGCCAAGGCCACCCCTGCCCCATGTCCCCAAGTGCCACATCCACACAGTGTTAAATCCCTCTGGGATGGGCACTCAGCACTGCCTGGGCAGCTGTGCCAGGGCTGGACAATCCATAGGGGGAAGGAATTTCCTGTGACATCCGAACCAAGAGTCCCCTGGCCCAGCCTGAGCCGTTCCCTCTCCTCCTGTCCCTGTTCCCCCCCGGCTGTCCCTTCCTGTCAGGGGTTGTGCAGAGCCACACGGTCCCTCTGAGCCCCCTTTGCTCCAGGCTGAGCCCCTTTCCAGCTCCCCCAGCCCCTCCTGGGGCTCCAGCCCCTTCCCCATCTTGCTGCTGCCACCACCCAAGGGGTGCTGAGCAATTGCTGTCCATGTCCCATGTCCTCCTGTCGTGGGTCACCCTCCCTGGGGCAGCCCCTTTCCCTTCCCAAGCTCAACCCAAAGCCCTCCGAGAAGCCCGTGGGGTCCTGCATCCCCAGCACACTCAGGGAAAGGGGCTGGTCTTTCCCAGACAGGAAAATGAGAGCTGGCATCTCAGAGAGGATTGGAAAGGTGAGGATGGGCCATGTCCTGCTGTCTCACCTGGGAGGCACAGGGCTGCCAGGCAGCAGCACTGAAACCCCAGCAGCACCCCAGGCTTCCAAGGGCAGAGCGCTGGGACAAGACACGCAGCACAAAGGGTCCCCTTGTGTCTATTTTGGAGGTTTTATAGGTGCTGGAGCAGTATGGAAAAGGGCAGAGCCAGGAGCTCCGTGACCTAATCCCACAGACCTGGCAGGGGCTGCCCAAACGTCGCCCTGAGGAGCCCTCAGCAGCCAAGGAGTCACTTTTTCCGTGCTGGGGGAGGCAGAGGGGTGGGCAGCTCCTCTTGGTGGGGACAGGACACCGGCCAGCCCAGGGGAGAGGGGACACCTTCTCCTGGAGGAAAACCCTCCCGAGAGAGATCTCTGGGGTCAGCCTGGCTGTTGGGCACCCCGGCTCTGCTCTGACCCTGTCCTTTGGCTCTTTAACCAACAAGGAGGAGAAGTGCCCCACATCTCCAGTTCCTGCAGGAGCTTTTGCTCTTCCAAAGATGTCACAGAATCATAGAACCCGAATCATTTGGGGTGGAAAAGCTCTCTGTGGTCACTGAGTCCAGCCCTTTACCTGACCCAGCCTGGCCACCCCTAAACCACGTCCCTGAGACGCTTCCCAGGGAGGCTGGAGGAGCCTTTCCCTGAGGTGTCACCCTGCCAATATCCCTCAGCCGATTCAATTCCATGGAACCATTCCCCTGGTGTCCCTGGTACCCTGGGGAGGCTCTGAGAGCGCTGCTGCAGCTGCTGGGGTGATTTCTGTGTGGAGGACAAGGTGCAAGGGCGTTCTGTGAGCATTTGGGGGCCGTGCTAGAGCCAGGGTCGCAGTTGGAAAATGCAAATATCACGTACAACACCTCTGTTTAACTGCAGGGGCTCCTCTTCCGGGGACTTCTCATAGGAGCCATCTGCGGGGGAAAAACATTGTCCTGAGAGATGTGTGGGGCTGAAGGGAGATGTGCTCTCTCTGTGGCTAAAGCAGCTCTGCGCTGGGTGCTGGCCTCCCTGCGAGTCTGGAGAGGCAGCAGCTCTGCACATGCAATTCATATTATCCGAGGAAAAACCCAAACCCTCAGCTTTTGCTTCCTGGGGCAACCAAGAGGTAGCAAGGGGCCTGATTTACAGTCCAGGCTGCCCAAATCCTGCCAAAGTGGCTCGGAATGGCTGCTGCTGTCGGGTGTGAGCAGCTGGAGCCCCCCAGCCCTCAGCCCCAGCCCCGTTACCTTTGCAGACCTGGCAGCAGGAATCCGGCACGCTTTGGGGAGAGGAGCACAGCAGCTCGGGGCAGGTCACCAGCCCGCAGTAAATCTGACCTTCCTAGGAGGGCAGGAGGGAGAAAAAAACATTGTCAGTGTTCTAAAGAGCTGAATGTCCCCCGTGCTGGGCTGCCAGCACTTCAAACTGCAGATTTACTGTAAATCATAGGGAAGGAATTGTTTCAGGGAGGGTGTAAGCTCAAGGGACAGCGTGCCCAGAGCAGCTGTGGTACCCCTGGATCCCTGGCAGTGTCCCAGGCCAGGCTGGACATTGGGACACCCTGGGACAGTGGGAGGTGTCCCTGCCCAGGTGGGACTGGATGGGCTTTAATGTCCCTTCCTACCCAAACCATTTGAGGATTTCATGATTCCATGATCAAAAGCCCCTGATCGTCCACCTGCAAATGTCACCAATCCTCCCTCAAATAATGAGAGCTGCAAGGCTGTCCTGCTGCCCTGGCCCTCCTCAGGGAGTGGCACGGGCTGTGTCCCCTCCTGGCACGCCTGTTCCTTCTGCTCCCCAATGACTGCTGTTTCCCAAAATGGGGAATGTCTCCCTCTCGGGCATCATCGGTGCTGCCACACCCCAAATATCCCCCACACCTTCAAACTCTGCAGAACAACCCCTGATCTGAACGGGCACGAGAAGATTTGCTGTGACCTCTGTCTGGAAAAGGACCCAGAGGAGACAGGGGGACATGGGAAGGGTGATTCTGAACCCAGACTCCACACCAAAGTTCTGCCCTCCCTCTCTTGGTTTATTCAGTAACACCAGAGCCAAGCACACGGATGTTCAGGGATGGACCTGCGTGGAGAGCTCAGAAAATATCAGTGCTGCAGTGATTCAAGCTGGAAACCGCAGGCTGAGGCCAGACTCGACCTTAGTGCATCCCAGTCCCACCACAGCCAGATTTGCACCAGTTTGCTGGTCAGGAATAACTGTGCTGAAGGGTAAAAAAGGATGTGCAGCAGCCAGACCTCGACAGCAAGGTTCTCTCCTCCATGCAGCAGTTTTCTCTGGGGTATCCACGAGCTCCCGGCCAACCCAAACCAAGAGGTCAGCTGAGGATATCCTTGGAAAACCAAAGCACAGCTGCTGCTGGTGCCCTCAGGAAGCCAAAGGGCTGTGCAAAGAGCACGAAGAGGATGAAGGCAGTTGGGTGAGTGGCAGAGGTCACTGCAAACCAAATCCCGCTCTCCACCTGAGGGAGGACAGACCTTCCTCCTCCTCCTCCTCCCTTCTCCTGAGCAGCAGCTACAGCCCCGGGCAGGAAAGGCCAGTGCCACAGAGAGCAGGATTCTGGCAGAGCCTCCGTTCTTGGGGCAGATTTCAAAGGGGGTTAGAGCAGCTGTTCCCGCAGCTGTTCCTGCAGCTGCCAACATCAGGCACAGCCCGGGTGGATCCCCCAGCGATGGCAGCCCTTTCTGTAGCCCTTTGTACCCACGGCGTTACCCTGACAAACAAACAGAGCCCGAGGGGCAGCTGAGAGGGACACGGAGCTCCCGGGATCTGGGGACAGGGGCAGATGAGCACACGCAGTGGGGTTCAAGGCTGGGGTCCCTAGGGGAGGAACCTCTCCAAAGCTGTGCCATTTCTGTGTGCAGTTACTCCTGGTGCCCCAACCCCGAGGTGTGACCATCCTCAGGGGCTCAGCCCGGCTGTGTGCCCTGTCCCCGTCTGTGAGCTCCTGCCACCATTCACGAGCTGCTCTGGGCTCTTTCGGCCCTTTTTCATTGCCTGATCAAACCTGGCCCGATCTTTGCTGCAGACAGAGCCCGGAGCGGTGCAGCCTGGCCCCAGGGGAGGGCTGTGAGCCATGGGCTGCTGAAAGCCACGGGCTGCTGAAAGCCACAGCTGCGCTCTCCTGTTCCCCGGCAGCGGAGCAGCTCCGTGCCGTGTCCGAGCCCCGTGTCAGCACTGTCAATCCCCCCGCACGGAGCCGCTCGGTTCCTCTCCCGACCCCCGCACCCCCCGCACCCTGCCATTCCCCGAGCCTTACGGAGCAGCTGCACTGCACACACTGGTTGGGCTGGCGGCCGGGGAACAGCTCGCCGCCGCTGAACAGCTCGCCCTGCCGGAACGTGGTCCCGTTGTACTGGCAGGACCTGGCGGGGGCACGGAGCCCGGACGGGGATGGGGGCTCTGGAAAGAGAGAGAAAGGAGCGGGCTCAGGGGGAGCCATCCCGGTGCAGCAGGGATGCCCCAAAAGGAGCGGGGTCAGAGGCTGCTCTCACCCCGTCCCGGTGCAGCAGCGATGCCCCAAAATCCCCCCCTGGAGCACCCCAAAAGGAGCGGGGTGACAGGTAGCTCTCGCCCGGCCCCAGTGCAGCAGTGATAGATCCCCAAAAGGAGCGGGGTCAGAAGCAGCCCTCGCCCCATCCCGGTGCAGCGGTGATGCCCCGCGGAACCCCAAAAGGAGCGGGGTCAGAAGGAGCCCTCGCCCAGCTCCAGTGCAGCAGCGATGCCCCAAAATCCCCCCTGGCGCACCCCAAAAGGACCCTTTGGGTACCGCGGTCACTGTGAAGTGTCCGGGACTCGGTCAGCAGTTAAAGTGTCCAGATCGG
>VZRP01013143.1:0-20636 GCA_013397995.1 Malurus elegans | reverse complement strand
AAAAAAAAAAAAAAAAAAGGAATGAGGGAGGGTTAACAGAACAATGTGTGTAAGTGTGTGCACGTGTATAGATGTGTGTGTGAGAAGGAGAGAAAAGTGGCATCAGGGCACACATCCAGCATTTCACATCTCAGCAGGCTGGGTTGGTATCAGCACCTGGCATATGCAGGAATTAAAAAAGCTGCCAAGTGTAATCTGTGGAGAAAGGTGCCCCAGACTGGGGATGCTGGGGTGTCCCAGGCTTTGGGAGGAAGAGGTGGGATGGGATGAAGGAGATTGGGGGAGGCACAGCTGGGAGCTCGCTGCCCTCGTTCCACCCCAGCCTGCTCACAGGAGCCCACACGGGATGAAAAATAGTTCAGCTGGGCTCAGAAAGGGCCTGATCCCACCTGCTCCGGGCTGCCTGGCCTGGTGGAGAGGCTGTTGGGAGCTGGTGCAGGTTCTGGGTGCTGGCAGCTGCTGGTGTTGTTGTTGGGTGCTGGTTCTGGGTGTTGGGTGCTGGGTTCTGGGTTCTGGATGTTGGGTGTTGCTGTGTTCCCGGTTCCAGGTGCTGGGTTCCCTGTTGCAGGTGCCGGGTTCTGAGTATTGGGTGTTGCGTTCTGGGTTTTGGGACCTGGGTCCGGGTGCTGGATTCTAGGTGTCGTCAGGTTCCAGGTTCTGGGTCCTGGGTTCTAGGTGTCGGTACCGGGTTCCGGGTCCTAGGTGTCAGCAGGTTCCGGGTTCTGGGTTCTAGGCGTCGTTATCGGGTTCTGGGTTCTAGGTCTGGTGGTTCTAAGTGCAGTTGAATTCCGGGTTCTAGGTGTCGTTACCGGGCTCTGGATTCTGGGTTCTAGGTGTCATTACCTGTTCTAGATTATGGGTTCTAGGTGTCGTTACCGGGTTCTGGGTTCTAGGTGTCGTTGCTGGTTCCGGGTTCTAGGTGTTGTTGGGTTCCGGGTTCCGGGTTCTGGGTGTTGGGTGCTGGGTTCTGGGTTCTGGATGTTGGGTGTTGCTGTGTTCCCGGTTCCAGGTGCTGGGTTCCCTGTTGCAGGTGCTGGGTTTCGAGTGTTCGGTGTTGTGTTCTGGGTGTTGGGCTCCAGGTGCTGGGTTCTGGGTGTTGTGTTCTGGGTGCCAGGTTCCAGGTGCTGGGTGCTGGTTCTGGGTGTTGGGTTCCAGGTTCTGGGTGTTGAGTTCTGTGTTCTGGGTTCCAGGTGCTGAGTCCTGATTCTGGATGTTGAGTTCCAGGTATTGTTGTTGGGTGTTGGGTTCCAGGTTCTGCGTGCTGGGTTTCAGCTGTTGTTGTTGGGTTATGGGTGTTGAGTTCTGGGTTATGGGTGTTGAGTTCTGGATTCTGGGTGTTGAGTTCTGGGTTCTGGGTGTTGGGTTCTGGGTAATGGGGGTCTGGGTACTGGGTTCTGGGTAGTGGGTTCTGGGTTCTGGGTGCCGGGTTCCAGGTGCTGGGCAGGCCATCTCGAAGGCAGCGTTCCTGCAGAGCCCCTGTCCCCCCTGTCCCGTTCCACAGCGCGCCTGATCCCATTCCAGAGCACCCGAGATGTTCCCACTGATCCCCCACGATTGCAGGGCTCGGGCTGCGGCGCTGCCCTGGTGAGCCCCGGGGTATCCCCGCACCCAGCTCCTGTCCACGGCCGCACCCCCATCCTCTGCCCGCTCCTAGTCCTGTCCCGAGGATGCTCAGGCGCTCCCTTCCCTGTGCAAAAAAACTCCTGAGTGCCGGACACCCCGAACTGGACAGAGGCCGGGCAGCACCTCCCGGTGCACCCCAACATCGCCCCACGAGGGATTCACCCGCTTTGGCCACCCTGCTTTCAGCACGCCCGGGTGAGCTCTCCCTGCCCGCGGCAGAGCCGGGGGTCGGCTCGACCCCTCCCCGGGCTCTGGGACGGCGCAGGCTTCGCTCTCCGATTTTTATAATATCGCTGTTCCCTTCCGATGGCAGCAGCTTCCTTGTGGGAGAGGGGAAAAAGCACAAACCGAACTGGGGAGAAAATAAGAGGGGAATGTTTGCCGACTGTCTGCTGCGTGTTGTTGCTGTTTGTTGTGTTTCTGCCGTTGCTTTGGCAACCCGGGGAAGAGATGCCAGGCTGTAGCATGGCGGAGAGCAGCGCGGTGGGATGGGGAGCCGCAGGGAGCCGAGCTGGTCCTGGGGCAGCCCCCGGTGGGGATGGGAGGCTTCAGGCAGAGGATTGGTGGGGTCACGGTCGTGCCCAGCTCAGCCACTGCCCTCCCGGACAAGCCTGGGGCGGACACGTCCTTCGCACCCCGTGGGCCTTCCTAGAGGAAGGAAAGGTCCGAAGGAAGACTGGCTGAAGGGTCCATGGGGAGAGCAGCCAGCCCTGCTGGTCCCCAGGAACCTGCGAGTGTTTGGGTTCATCCTCTTTTTTCTTGACCGGAAGAAAGAGAGCGAAACACGGGTGTGGTGGAGGGGCAGCTGCTGCTGTGCCGCTCTGCTGGTGGGCTGTGAGAGCGCCGGGCGATGCTGGTGGGGGCACCTGCAGGACAGGAGCTGCTCCTCCAGGACTGGAGCAGTGGCATAACGAGGGCAGGATCGCGCTGTTTTCTGTCTCCTGTGGGTCCGTGGGGAGGGGGCTGCTGCCTGCGTGGGATGGAGCCGGGTGCCAAGGGGCAGCTTGGGACTGGGGGACCGGGGCAGAGGAGCCTGGCTGAGGAGAGGACAGCGCCAAGAGCAGCTCGGGGAGGATGGCGATGCTCGCACAGCCCCTGGCTCCCTCCCGCAGCCCCGGGAGCTGTTGGAGCTGACATCCGTCAGAGCAGGAGCCTGCGTGCCCCGCGGCATCCCCAGGGCGCAGCAGTCAGGGGGTGGGTGAAGGCTGTGCCCCTGGGAGCCAGGAATATTCTGTGCGGCTCTGGAGTCTCTCGTTAACTCTTTGGAGGGCTGAGCTCCTCGGGGATGTGGGCACCACCCGGAGCCTGCAGATCCCGGGCTTTGGGGAGAGATTTCTGCAAGGTTTGAGGGCTCTGCTGCTTCCCATCCCGCTTTGCACGAGAAGTGCTGGCGTGGAAAGATTTCAGCCTGTCACTGGTCGGAAGGGCCAGCTAAATGAAATTGTTTAATTGCCGCATCCCCAAATGGTGATTTTTTTAAACTGAAAAGAGAGGCCTGATGAGGAATCCTGCCCTGAGCTGGAAGCTGACTCATTCTCCTCACAGTCCTGGGGTCATTGTTGGATTGCAAATAAACACACCAAATTCCCACTGCCGGGTTCTGGGAACGTGCTCCCGGCCCTGCACGGAGGGCAGGGACCCAGGACGGGACTGGGTGTGCGCCTGCCTCCCACTGCATCCTCCCACCCTGGGAGCAGGGAGGACTTTGCTGGCACCTGGAGCTCTCTGGGTTGGGGGGAAACACCGCTTTAACAGTGATGGGGGTCTGGAAAATCCCAAAGTGAGATTTGCTGCTTCATTCCCTCTTTGAAGAGAGCAAGGATCAGGTCCCAGCTCTCTGCCATCCGTGCTGCCGGTGAGGCCTTGCTCTCAGGCAAGACCCATTCCCATTTCTGTGCTTTCAGCCCTGCTCTCAGCATCTCTGGGTGCAGCTCCAGCCCAAACCCAGCCCTTGGAAGCAAAAGAAAACAGAAGCAATAAGAGGCTGGAGCCGGGACTTGAATCCACATCCCAGGATGGGGGCAGTGAGAGGAGGGCAGTGCTTTCCACCCCAAAAACCTCTCCAACGGAGGGCTGAGCAGAAGCTGGAGCCAGCGTGAGTCACCCTGAGCAGCTGCTGCCAAGGCAGGAGCGACCTTGTGCTGCTGAGCCAGCGTGGGCTGAGGCCGCGGCCCCGCCAGCCACGGGAAAGGGAAGCTTTTGCTCAGCCCGGATGCTCCAGGGGAAAGAATGAGCTCTGGGGTTGAAACCGCTGGCCAGAGAGGAGCAGAGCAATGGACACGAGGTCAGGGAGGGCTTGGGGTCTGTCTTTTCTCTGCAGGGACAGCATCAGAACCCGCCTGGAGCAGGATTGGGGTGCTCCTGACTATTCTGGGGCTTGGCGAGCGGCATCTGTGAGCCACCCGGGGATGGCACTCGCTGTCCATGAAACTCTGGGGAAAAACAGATAAATCTCCCCTGTGCTCCTGCCACCCTGTCCTCAGCCTTGGGATCCTTCCAGGCTGGCACTCGTGAATGTTTTCCCCTATCAACTTCTTTCGCTTGAATCAGCGGACATGACTCACCGGGAGGAAAGCGAGCGCTCGGGTGCGCTGCTCCCTGCGAGCCTTCAGTGACACCACGGGAGCAATCCCAACCCCAATCCCAACCCCAACCCCAATCCCAATCCCAATCCCAATCTCGATCCCCTCACTGCCAGGAGCCCAGCTCAGGGTTGACATTCCCCCTGTCCCATCTCTGTCCCCTCCCTGTGCCCAGCCCAGTGGGTGCAGCAGAGGGGGAACTGGTTGAGCCGGTGCACCCCGTCCCGGCAGAGAGGGGACATTCCTCTGGAGAGGGGGGTGGCCCCTGGGGGGCTGTGCCTTTGTCACCAGGGCGGCCACCACACCCAGGGGACCGAGCTGGGGACACCTCGGGGCTGTGCTGCTTCTTCCCTTGGAGCAGGGTCACAAACAAAGCCCCAAAGCCCCTCCGTGGGGTGGGTGGGAAATGGGAAAAAGGGCTCCCTTTGTGGGGGGATGGCTCCTCCCGGCACTGGGTTAGGGGAGCAGCCAGCCAGGGTGCCCAATCTTGGCTGGATTACTTAAAGAGATCAAGCAGTTGAGGGATTAGGGAGTCAAGAGAGCCGGGCCACCTGCGGGGGAGGGAAAAGCGAGGAAGGAGAAGGATCCGCCGGCCTCCGGAGAGAGGTGTGCAAGGCCTGGGCTTTGGAGTGATTAGATAAGTGAATCAGGGCCTCGGAGCGATTAGAGAAAGAAATCAGGTTTTACACCAATTAGGTAAAGTCCCCAAGTGATTAGACACAGAGGTGGCTGCAGGAGGAGGTGTCCCAGCAGCCCGGGGAGCTGATAGGGCCGAGCATTGATTAAAGGAGCATCAGAGGCAGAAAGCAATTTGATAAGAAAACAAAACAGTGGATCAATTAGCCTGGGAAACAGGAGGAACTGGGTGATAATGGGAATAGGGAAGTGGGGCTCAGCTTTGAGTAAGGGGCTGGTGGGACTGCAGAGAAGGGGTGGAAAGAGGGAAAATGGTCCCAGTTGGACCCTCCAAGGGCCACGGGCACCGTTGGGGCACTGGGCTGAGAAAGTTGGGCTATTTCAGTTTGGCCTCAGCACAAGTGAGCTCACAGCTGGCCTGAAGATGAGTTTATTGTTGGCTGTGGCTGATGTGAGTCTCACACAGTTCCTCCCACCAAGAGAAGCACAAAATGATGCATTTCACAGAATCCTGGATTCATGGAATGGTTTAGCTTGGAAAGGACCTCAGAGTTCACCCATTTCCAACACCCCTGCCCTGAACAGGGTGCCTTCCACTAGCCCAGGCTGCTCCAAGCCCCATCCAACCTGGCCTTGAGCACTCCCAGGGACAGGGAAGCCACAGCTTCTCTGCACAACCTGTGCAAATGAATTTCAGAAAATGTCTTTTTTTTTTTTTCCAGCAGGTTTTACCATCGCACACCTGGAGCAATTTCATCCACTGGGAAGGCGGTTATTCCAGGATAACTCAGCCCTGCACCCTGTCCCAGATGCTCTGGGATTTTCCAGATATGGGTGCCAGACGAATAAGCAATTAAGTAACTCAATGGAGCCTTGAAATAATTAGACCAAGGAATGCAGCTCCAGCAGATGAGTTTAGTGAAGAAACAGGAGTGTTGGAGAGATGGAGATGAGAAGGGTGATCAGGTCTCGGCACAATTATCTAGAGAAAGTCTGCTCAAGACTGATTAGAGGAAGGGAAAAGAGCTTTCTGGGCAATTAGGTGAGGGAAATCAACTCTGAGCAGGAAGAAAATAGACTGTGGAAGAGATAGGGGTGGGAGATAGCAAGTTATCTCTGCCCCTGAGTTAGACAAGGGAGCTCGATAAGGGCTTTCTGAGGCAGAAATGAGGATGAGGAGGATTAAGGAGCAGAGGTGGGTGTGCAGCAGATGCTGGGAAAGAGGGAGTGAGGTGGCAGGTTCTCCCTGGGACTGAGCAGGAGAAAATGAGCCCTGCACCTGAGAAAGAGGAGGAACAAAATTCTGAGCTGACAAACAGAGTAAAACAGGGGTGCTGGCAGTCGAAATGGCCATGGGTCAGGGTAGGGGAGTTGGACACTATTTCCAACTCGTCACGTGGCAGGATGCTTCCTTAATCTGTGAAATGGGATTAGTCCCTCGTGCCCAGCAAAGTTGAGAGCCAGCAGATTCTTTGTGCACGAGTGACTTTGACTTCAGGACAGAAGGACCTGCAGGATGGGAGTGTGATCAGGGATGAGCTGGGGTGGGCAGCACCCGGGATGTGCCCTGGGATGTGCCCGTGGCACCCAGTGGTCCCTGGCTGTGCCAGCGAGGGGCACAGGCAATGGGGCAAACCAGGGGTGACCCCAGCAGTGAGCTTTATCCCAATTTTGGGGTGCTGAGCTGCCACGAGAGAGGTGACAGTGGTCAGCTGCAGCCCAAGGTCGCGCCGTGGGTCAGCAGCAGCTGCAGCTGGAGAGTGCTGAATCCTTTGGGAACGGCTGCATTTGCTCTTTAATGAGCCTTGACGGCTGTTGGAGCAGATTTTGCTGGTCCTCTCCTCTCTGAGACTGGCCCTTGCAGGGATCAGTGAGGTCAGGCTCCTTTTTCCTTCCTCGCTTTTTTCTTTCCTACCATCCTTGCGCACACAAAGGGCAGTGGAGGGAGGGAGCGGCATCACCGAAGCACATGATGCTGACTCTGGTGCTGAGGGAAGGGGAAGCTGTGGTTTGGCTGCCAGGTCATAATTTGGCCTCTGGAAATGACCCTCTTGGAAAGGGAAGTGGTGTTTTGCCAAGCTGGGGCAGGGGCTGAGCAGACCCCCGAGAAATGTGGCAGCGCCGGTGGTGGGTGGCTGGACCAGGAGTGAGGGCAATGCTCAGTCCCTGGGCAAGGAAACAAACCCAAGCACCTGTGTGGGTCAGGGAGAGCTTTCAGATTTTAATATTTTTTTTTAAGTGATTTATTTTCATTTTTAACTTACTGCTTTTCCTCACAATTTGCACTCACAAGGTTTTGCTGCTGCTCCCCGTGGCTGCTGACGAGTGACAGAGAACAGCGCCGGGGCCATCCAGGGAAGGTCTCATGGACACTCGTCCCTCCTGGGCGTCACAGTGCTGCTTTTCCCAGCGGGAGGGTGGCTCTGACATATCTCCTTCACCCCTTGGCCTCTGCTGAGCTCGCTGGGACGAGCCTGCTTTCTGTGGGGTGACAGCGTTATCTGGGACACAAGCAGAGCCAGGCTCCGCTCTGGTCCCTGTTCCCTGGCTGCTGTGGATATCCTCAGGAGATAGCACGGCAAATTGTCCCCCTGGGGCTCCACGTGCTTCACCTCCCGTCACAAGGGTGAAAAGGGGATTTACAGCGCACCACAGCCCAGCAAAGCCCCAGAGGAGTGGGATCCATCCCTGGGGCCCCCAGGTGTGTCCTCCTCCCAATGCTCAGACGCTGCTTTTGTTCGAGCCCTAATGTGGATTTCAGTGTTTTCATGGCTTCTTAGATTCTTTTTTTCCCCTTTCCAATTCTGATGAAAAATGTATTTGGGGGAAATAGAAATATTTAGACATTTCCCTGACAGGCAGCAGAGCTGGAAGAGCTGCAGTACAGCACCATTCACGTGTGCTGACGGAAGCTCAGCACAAAGAGTCGGGCTGGGGGGCAGAACGAACCCCACGGGGTGGAATGCCAGTGCTCACCCCATGGGTCATTCCTCCTGCCAGCAGCCCAGCACCAAGCTGCCTTCAAAATCTGGAAAAGAAAATGTGTTTGAGCTCGTTTGGGGGAGGTTTTTGGGGTGTGTGTGTATGTATATATATATGTATATTTATATAAAAAAAATCTTGTATATACAAAAAACATATGTAGTATATTAAAATATACTATATAGCATATTAAAATACACTATATAGCATATTAAACCCCATTACAGTAGGAGTTTTGTACAAAATGAATAGTAGCTCATGTATTACAAATACATATTTTGCATTGTGTTGTGCATCCATCAGGGCATCAGGGCTGGCAAGGGGGTTGGTGTTTGTGGTCCATTCCAGCCCCCTGCTTTCCCATCAGAAGATTTCTGGGCCAGAAGCACCTTGAACTGGCCAGTGGAAAGCCCAGCTGGAGCCACAGGATGCTGTGGCGATTTTGGGCATGTCAGTGAAGAACAGAGCTACTCCCCTCGGTGATGATGGCTCTGGGATGAGCCCAGACCTCATTTTCCAGGAGACAGAGAAATCCCCAGCCCCGGAATTTGCCTTCCCCACCCCATTTTTCTCCCGCTCACACCCTCTTGTTTTGGTCTCGGGGACACGTTGTCCTGAGTGGAGGGCGGCCACCGCACCCTGTGCTGGGAGGTGACAGTCCCCATCCTGCACCCCACTCCCTTTGTCCCAGCCCTGAAGGCTTCACCCCATTGCTCTGCCTCATTCCAAGGGGGTGCAGAGCCTCCTTCCACACCCAGCAGCGCCCTGACCCACCGCTCTCACACAGCAACACCCCAGCACCCTCTCCATGGGGATGCTGAGCTTCTCCTGGGGAGTGAGAGGGGCTGGAGGCCATCAAATCATAGAATCGTGGAATGGTTTGGCTTGGAAGGCCCTTAAAGCTCATCTCATTCCATCCCCTCTGCCTTTAGATCTTCCACTGTCCCAGGCTGCTCCCATCCAACCTGGCCTTGAACAATTCCAGGGATGAGGCAGCCACAGCTGCTTTGGGCAGCCAGGGCCTCACCACCCTCATTGTAAACACTTCTTCCTTATATCAAACCCAAATCAATGTCTTTTAGCTGAGAAATGTTTCCCCCTTGTACCATCCATCTTTTTACTTGGACTTGGGAAGAGGAGCTCAAGGCCCCTGTGCCTGAACACCTTGCAAAGTAATTTTCCTGTTTGAATTTTGGAAAATTTCCCTGCAGAGCTGCTTGGTTGCCCCCTCCCCTCCCTTTTCTAAAGTGTTGCTGGTGTGGGGGAAAATAAATGCACTTAAAGAATTTTGTGGCTGCAAAATCTTTGGGTTAGACACAGCCACAGACCTGCCAGGGTTCTGGGGTTCTGGAGAAACGCTGGGGCAGGGGTGAGTTGTCTGTCCCTGGCCCCAGCCTCTGCCTGGTGGAAAGAACAAGGAAATAACAGAAGAAAAAATCAGCAGCTGTTCCCAACCCACCTGAAAACCACCCTTGGTGTTCTCATGTTCTTTGGGAGAGGACACGAAGGTGCAGTTTTCACCCCACAGCCACATCTATTATTCTTCAGACACCACTGGTCTGGGTTGATCCTGTGGTAGGGTGAGGGACCAGAGACCCAGGCAGACCCGGAGGGGATGGGAAATTGTAGAGGGAAGAGAGCATGGGATGGGTCTGTGAGCTGTGCCATGAGTGGGCACGGCTGGCACAGAGCACAGCACAGCACGGTGTTGGGGCAGCGCTGCTCCCTGCTCAGAGTGGCCGTGACAGGGAAATGCTGCTGTGGCTCTTTTGGGGGCTGGGGAGCAGCGTGGGGGCCGTGGGCTGGTGGGAGCACTGGGGCTGGCCGCCCCTTCCCGCAGCCCCCACACATCCCGGCTCCATCGTCAGCCTGACCCCTGATTACACTCCACAGGCTCTGCATCGCTGCCGTTGCCCCAGCAACGTGTCGTCGCCACAGCAACCGTGACAACCTTATGTTCATTAATTTAAAAAGGTTCGCAGTGTAACAAATGAAATAGTTATAAGCTTGTCAGGGTGTTAAGGAGCAGGGGCTGACAACTTGCCCTCCTTGCCTGTGCTGCTGGAGCAGCCTGGCTCTGCTGAGAGGTCCCCACCCCAGAGCCGGCTCCATCCCACCATCTTTGAGCACAGCAATTCCTTCAGGCCAGCCCTTAGAGCATCTCGGCAGTGCAGAATCGCTCGGTGACCCCTCCAGGGATGACCAGGGGCTGGCTGCAGGTGGGGGGCTGGGGCAGAGGTGGTTTTGGGGGGTTGGAACTGAAGATGCTTCTGTGAGGCCATTTCTGCTGTGGTGTGGCTGATGTGTGGGATGGAGTCGGGGTCATCCTGCTGCCCTTCCCCAGGCTCAGCATGGGGTCTCTCATGGAGGATAATTATTTTCCTGCCACATATAGAACCTCGGTATCTGTGCTATTAAAATTAATACCTTTACCTTTGTACCAAATGTGATTGAAAGGGGCAGGATGAACAGATCAAATACATTACTATACACACACATACTCCTCAGGAAACCTGGACAGATCACAGATATCCTGGATTTCCTCAGCTGGGGAAGCTAATCCCAGCTGGCTGAGCCTGGCAGCTGAGGTAAATCAATGTTTCCCTTGAAGTCCTGAGCCAGGTTGCTGACAGGTACAAAGAGGTATTGGAAAGCCGAAGCTGCTGAAGCCAGGGCAAAGGACACCAGTTGAGGATTTGGTTCTCACTTCATTATGTACCATTTGCTGAAATCTCAGCGGATTTCAAGTTGACCAAACCCCTTTAATCTCAAATAAAGGCCATTTTCTGGCTTTTTGTATGTGGAAACATGAAAGGAACCAGTTTAAAAAAAACTCCTGCCATTGCAATTCTGCTTGGCAAGCTGTGAATAAGGTCATTTTTCAGCAAGAGAAGTGTCCATTTAGTTAAAAATAAAAATGGTGAGTTCTGGGCCACATTCATTCCTGATGGAAGCTGGTGCTTGGAATTGAACTGGTTTTTTGCTAGCTGGGACCCAGCATTTCCCAGCTCTGATGCAATCCCTCGTGCCAGACAAGTGTTGGTTTGGGGACGGGGTTTGTCCCTCTTTTTGGCCCCTGAGCCGCTCTCCCCACGACCAAAAGCCCAGAGGTGCTCTCTCCATCTCTTCATCTAGCCCTGCAGGCATATTCTGAGCAGGGTAGAGCTGGTGTCAGAGGATTCCTGTGGCAAAGGGGAGCCAGCAGCTGCTGGGGCCCTGCTCTCTGCCCGCTGCTTCAGGAAGGGAAATCCAGTGACACCCGGGGTGCTCGTCTCCTTGCCTTCAAGAGATCCTTCAAAATCCTTCCTCAATAATTAAACAAGCAAGGCCTTAAAATAGCACCGATATCTACCATATGTGGCAGAATCGTTTAAGGGGAGAGCAGGGAAGAAAGTGTCCTCAGTGTCCCAAATTTCCCCCCCCCCCCCAACACCTTGGTGAGCTCTGGATGAGCACAGGGAGGCTGTTGGATGTCAGGAACTCCCAAGTTTGGTGGCAGGTGGCTGGGATGCCTTCCAAAGCAGCCAGGTTTGGGGATGTTTTGTTCCCTGGAAGAGACCCTTCAGCAGCTTTTGATGCCACGGTGGGTTTGGGAAGGGCATGGCAGCCTCAGCTGTGAGTCCCAGGCTGCAGAGAGGAAGGCCTGGGACTGACACCCACGGCTGGAAGTGTCTTGTCTGCCCCGGGGACCGGCAGCAAGCAGCCCAGATCTACCCCAAAATAATCTGGTGACACCCAACCATGGTGCAGACACTGCTGTGTAGGGCAGCTTAGGAGCAGCATCCCCAGGAGCAGCAGTCAGAGCCTGAAATCTGCGCTGCCCCAAGCTCTCACTTATCTCTGAGGCTCCCAGCACAGAGGAGGGGCTGTGGTGGAGCAGATAAACCCATTGCCTCAATGGGGCTGCTGCAGCCTTGGTTTGAGGCCCTGGGCTGAGGGAACTCTGCCCTGGGGGTGCCAGGACTCGGGGCTGTGCCCTCTGTCCTTGGAGGGGGCTGGCACTGCTCTGACTCATGTGGAGAACCAAAATGAGACTCAGTGCCAGCAGCACCGGGGCACCGCGGTGTGAAACGGGGCTGCCACGCTCAGGGCTGGAAGTGACCCCGGCTGGGACAGCCAGGGTGTTAGGGCAGGATAACCAGGATGGCAAGGTTAGTTGGGATGCCATGGCAGGGTTAACCAGGATGCTGTGCTAGGGATAGCCAGGATGGCAGGGTTAGTTGGGATGCCATGGCAGGGTTAGTTGGGATGCCATGGCAGGATTTGTCAGGATGCCATGGCAGGGATAGCCAGGATGCTGTGCCAGGGATAGCCAGGATGGCAGGGTTAGTTGGGATGCCATGGCAGGGATAGCCATGATGCTTTGCCAGGGATAGCCAGGATGCTGTGCCAGGGATAGCCAGGATGGCAGGGTTAGTTGGGATGCCATGGCAGGATTCGCCAGGATGCCATGGCAGGGATAGCCAGGATGCCATGGCAGGATTTGCCAGGATCCTGCTGCAGGATTAGCTGAGATGCTGTGGCATGGTTAGGCAGGATGATGTGCCAGGGTTAGCCAGGATGCTGTGGCAGGGATAGCCAGGATGGCAGGGTTAGCCAGGATGCTGTGCCAGGGATAGCTAGGATGGCAGGGTTAGTTGGGATGCCATGGCAGGGATAGCCAGGATGCTGTGCCAGGGATAGTCCGGATGCCATGGATGCCATGGCAGGATTCGCCAGGATGCCATGGCAGGGATAGCCAGGATGGCAGGGTTAGTTGGGATGCCATGGAAGGGTTAGCCAGGATGCCATGGCATGATTTGCCAGGATGCTGCTGCAGGATTAGCTGAGATGATGTGGCAGGGTTAGCCAGGGCGCTGTGCCAGGGATAACTAAGATGCCATGGCAGGGTTAATGAGGATGCTTTGCCAGGGATAGCCAGGATGCCATGGCAGGGATAGCCAGGATGGCAGGGTTAGTTGGGATGCCATGGCAGGATTTGCCAGGATGCCATGGCAGGCATAGCCAGGATGCTGTGCCAGGGATAGCCAGGATGGCAGGGTTAGTTGGGATGCCATGGCAGGGATAGCCAGGATGCTGTGCCAGGGATAGCCAGGATGCTGTGCCAGGGATAGTCCAGATGCCATGGATGCCATGGCAGGATTCGCCAGGATGCCATGGCAGGGTTAGCCAGGATGGCAGGGTTAGTTGGGATGCCATGGCAGGGTCAGCCAGGATGATATGCCAGGGATAGCCAGGATCCTGCTGCAGGATAAGCTGAGATGATGTGGCACAGTTAGGCAGGATGATGTGCCAGAGTTAGCTGGGATAATGTGACATGGTTAGCTGAGATGCTGTGGCAGGGTTAGGTGGGATGACACGGCAGGGTTCACTGGGATGATGTGGCACAGGTGGGACGCTGTGGCAGGGTTGGCCAGGATGATGTGGCAGGTTTCACTGGGATGCTGTGGCACAGGTGGGACTGTGGCAGGGTTAGCCATGATAATGTGCCAGGATTCGCTGGGATGCTGTGGCAGGGTTAGGTGGGATGCCATGGCAGGGTTAGCCAGGATGATGTGCTAGGGATAACGGGGATGGCAGGGTTAGCCAAGATGATGTGGCAGGTTTCACTGGGATGCTGTGGCACAGGTGGGACTGTGGCAGGGTTAGCCATGATAATGTGCCAGGATTCGCTGGGATGCTGTGGCAGGGTTAGCCATGATGATGTGGCATGGTTAGCTGGGATGCTGTGCCAGGATTCACTGGAACGCTGTGGCAGGGTTAGTCGGGATGATGTGGCACAGGTGGGACGCTGTGGCAGGGGTAGCTGGGATAATGTGACAAGGCTAGCTGAGACGCTGTACCAGGGTTCACTGGGAAGCTGTGGCAGGATTCATTAAGATACTGTGCCAGGCATGCTGTGAACTTGAAGAAAGCTCTTCTTGCAGCATGGAGAAGCCATGTGGAAAGGGAGCAGGGCTGAACCCTGGGGGATGCCTGGGAAGAGGAGAAGGGGAATGGGTTAGGAACGGACAGCAGCCTCTGGGCAGAGCAAGGCAGGGAACCAGCATGCAGTTTCTCAATCCCCATTTGGAGCACCCCAGGACCTGCCCATTGCCCAGACAGGGTAGCCAGCCCAGCCTCCCAAAACTCCTCTCAGAGAAAGGCAAAGAGCTCAGCCGAGCGTTGCATAACCAGGAAAAAAGGCGCCCTCGTCCTCGGAGCCGAGTGGCTGCCGGCCAACTTTGGCATTAAAGTGGAGCAGAGGATACCGGGAGGGGAGCGTGGATTAGACGGGCAGGAGACGGGATCAAGTGAGCAGCAGCGAGGGCAGGCTGGCCACAGCCTCACGGAGGGTCACGCTACCCAGGGCCACGGTGGGGAGGGATCCAGTCTCCCTTCCTGGCGTGCAGCAGCCGGATCTGCGGTGCAGAGCCCCAGGCACCTCCCATCTACCCAAGAATGGGTCGGACCCGCTGCAGCGAGGCTGCCTTGACTCATGGGTGATAAGGAACTCACGCAGGAGAGGCTCTTTGTGTGCGATGGGCTCAGTTGGTGCAGGTTTAACTGGCTGGGCGATGGGGAGGCGCTGGGCCCTTTCATCAGGGGCAGATGTGTGTGCAGGAATCACAGACAGCATCTCGAGGAGGAGGGGGGGATGGAGATACTCGTGTTCAGTGCTGAAGTTCTGGCTGCACAGACCCGGATCTTTGCCTGCTCCGAGCTGCAGAGTGTGGAGCTGCTCTGGATCTTGCACTGATTCAGCAAGACGTGAAGGCTTGTAACTTTTGGGAGTTCTTGGAAATTGGGCTGTTCCCAGTCAGCAGCTCAACTCCTACACACCGAGGAGATGCACTTGCTCGGGGAGCTGCTGGAGCTCTACCCGCTGGCTGCTGCACCACTGCCTACACCAGAAAGGGGCTGCAGTTCTATGCTTGGGAAGAAAAAGGAGAGATCAAATTAATTTAAAATTTGCAAGGTGATCCAAAGTGTTCCCAGCTGATAAGCATTGTGGTGGACTTAAGTCTCCAGGCAGCTAAAAGATGGTAAAAGACCCTAACCTGGCTGATAACCCCCAGCAGCCTGAGATGGGGGTTCTGCTGTGCCCGTTCTGCCCCAGGCACTGCTGCTGTCCCAGCTGGAAACCTCCAACACAGACCAACAAAGCTGCTGCCAGCTCAGGCTGAGCTGAATCCCAGCTCGGTTTGTTGCTTGCAGAATCACAGAATTACAGACTGGTTTGGGTCGGAAGGGACCTTAAAGCTCATCTTGTCCCACATGCCGTGGGCAGGGACACCTTCCACTATCCCAGGCTCCTCCAAGCCCCCTCAATCTGACCTTGAACACATCCAGGGAAGGGGCAGCCACAGCTGCTCTGGCCAGTCTGTGCCAGGGCCTCACCAACCTCCATGGGGAAGGATTTCTTTCTAATATCTCATTCTCTGGACTCGCTCCAGCAGCTCCATGTCCTTCCTGTGCTGGGGGCTCCAGAGCTGGAGGCAGCAGTGCAGGTGAGCTCTCAGCAGAGCTGAGCAGAGGAGCAGAAACCCCCCTTTACGTGCTGGCCATGCTGTGGGGTGAATCCCACACATGTGGGACAGCATTGGCTGCCAGTTTGTATGGCCAGGTCACATCGAGCTTCTCATGCCCTGACAGCCCCAAGTCCTTCTCTTTGGGACATTTCCCACCACAGAGCATCAGCCCTGGTGAACAGATCCCACACCCCGCAGCAAGGTGAAGGCAGCAGCGTGCTGGGGTTGTTGGCAAACAGTCCTGACCAGTGGTCAGGCCAAGGTGACACTGATGCTTTGCAACAGCAGCGGGGTCCTCCCTTACCCATTCCAATTCCTCAGGCATTCTCCAAGCCCAGCAGCCACGCTAGGCCAGCTCAGGACAACCCTCCCCTTGGTTTGGTGCCCTCAGGGGGTGTTGGGGAGGATGAGGATGGTCCATCCTGCAGTGAGTGTGCTGCTGGCCTCGGGGGTGCTCGTGCAGGGCTGCCTCTGCCCATCGCCTGCAAGGGGTGGCCCCCATTGAGGGTGGCTGCTTTCTGCAACTTATTTTAGTTTTGCCCCCCTCTCTGGTGGTGGCTCCTGTTTGAGGGCTCACCACGATGGCTCCCACTCACCCATCTGTCTGCTTTTGCAAACTGAGCATTCCCCAGGCTGGCTGTGAGCATGGCAATGCTGGGGCTGCTGGAGGCACCGGGCAGGGGATGCTCAAGAGGAGGAGGTTCAGGGCTGCAGTTTGTGCCCAGGGGAGCTGAAGGGCAGTGTGTTTGCGTTCAGCTTTGCATCAAAATCAGGGTCAGAGCCAGGAATCTCTGTCCCCCAAGAGCCTTGCGATGCCAGCGCCTGTGGCACGCTGCCCAGGCTTCCCGGCCTTGGGTCCAGGATCAGGGCGAATCCCGTTTTAAGGCAAAAGGTTATGGGCGGGAAGGAAGCAATCACAAAGCAAACACCACAGCCTTCTCCAACCACACACGGCTTTAGCACAATAAATAGAAGGGAAAGGACAAAAATAGCCCCCCGGGTTGCAGCGTGGACACAGCAAGGAAGCAGGGCTGTGCTTCGGGGGTGGGGGGTGCTCTCCCGCCCGCCCTGACGCCCTGAGTCCCGGCCAAGGGGACATCCCGGAGCGCTGCGGCTGCCAGACAATATCCTGGAGCAGAAACGATGAGTGGGCTTCAGGGCAGCCCTTGTACAACTCACTGCACCCGCACCTGAGCCCTTGCAAAACTCACTGCATCCCACGCCCTGGCAGAGCTCTGGCACTTCCCCTGCGTGCAAACCCTGCTCCCAGTCCCCAGGACCCAGCTGAGCCGCACCGTAATTCGGGCAGAGGCAAAGCCCAGATGTGAAGGCACAAGGACTGGCTGGGGGCCCGGCAGCCGGGAAAAAAACACGCGAGGCTGGTTCTGGCTTTGGGAGCGGGATCGGGGAGCAGCCTAATCTAATGCAAGCAGCCTTCCCATGCCAACACAACTCCAGGTCCCCGTTTGGGGTGGGTTCGGAGCACGGCGGGGCGGAGGGGAGGATGCGGGCTCGGACCTGGAAGCAAAATGCGTTCACGCTTCCTTGTGATGGGTGAGAAAAAAAGCCTCCTCTTCCCCCAGCCCGCGCTGCTTCCGCCTGGGGTGAGCCAGGAAAACAGCTCCCGGCGAAAGCAGGACACGGGTCCGGTTCGGGTGGGGGGTTCAGCGGGGTGCCCCAACTCCCGGCGCGCTCCCGCGCCCCCTCCCCGCGCGGCCCCGCGGCCGGGGCGCGCAGCTGGAGCGCTCCCAGAGCCCTGCCGCTTTAACCTGCCTCTCCCACGTGCTGTCTGGTTGTGCTGGAGACGGTGACGCAGGCAGGACGTCAATGGACGCTGTGGGAGAATTTAGACTTGGAGAGAGGAAGGGGGGCAGGGAGGAAGGCAGCGTTTGCAGGAGCCGGGGGGCCGGCGGGGGCGCACGGCCGGGTCAAGGGGGGGACCCCGAGTCCAGCCTTGTGGGGGTCACCGCGGGGCACCGCTGGTAGCTTCGCTCCGAGCGATGTCCCCTCCACCCCTGCATGTGTTGGGGCCTCGGCCAGCTGCGAGGGCAAATAATCCTCCTCCCGCGCCCAAGCCGAGCCGGGGTGGGCGGCGTGGGGGGCGGGGGGACACGTGAAGGCGACGCTTTCTCGTCGCCCGCATGGCTCCCCCCGCTCTGTCACCACACGTGTGCCACTCTTGTCCTGGCGCGGGTCGGGCACGCAGCGAGTGTGCTGTGCTGTGCCCTGGGCACATCGGCCCGGCACAGGCAGGAGGAGCAGCGCTGGCACAGACCCTGGCGATCACCGGGGCTGTCCCTCGGCTCGGGGCTGGACAGCTGGGATTGAGCCCCTGAGCGCCTCGCCTCGCACAGCTCCGCTGCTTTCCTGTCCCCAAAGATGGGCTGTGCAGCTGCCAAGGGCATCCCCCCACCCCGGGCCAGGGTCCAGCTGTCCGGCTGATGTGGTGTGACAGGACCCCCATCCCCCTCCCTCACTCTCAGCTCTGCATGCCAGGGGCACCGGCATTGCCAGGGATGAGGCATCAGCTGGCAGCGGCACTTCCACGCCAGTGAGTGATGAGATGAGCCACGAACTCTGATTCCTCCCTGCATCCAACCCCAAACTTTAGGAGCCAAACTGGTCTCCCCAAAAGTCACATGAAAGCTCTGCTCCCACTCGGTTCAGAGGGAGGAACGCTGGCAGGGAGACACAAAAAGTCGTGGCAAGGAGGGTGGAGATGCTGCTCTCTGCCTCTTGGCTTTGCCCCCAGCCTTCACCCCACTCCCCTCCCTGAGTTCTGTGCAGGAAAGGAACAAATGCCTTTCCTACTTTAGGTTTTTGGGTGTCTTTTCTGTTTTTTTTTAATAGCCTAAGGGTGTAGGTGGCTGCATATCTCAGAAGACCCAGGAGTCCTGCCTCCTTCCCGCTGGCATAGGGCAAGGGAAAGCAGTTTCCACTGTCAAGAGGCTGCGCACCAGCTGTACAAAGCAGCAGCCTGGTGTGGGAAGGGAGTTACTCAGCATTCGGTTCCCAAGAGACTGAAAAAAAAAAAAAAGCAGCTCAAACTGACTTTCCAAAATACTTTGAGGTTCATAGTAATGTTCTCGTCTTTGTCTCATAAATATCCTGGGTTGGATCCTTCCCTCGTTTCCATCTCGTAACTCACAGAGAGGCACCAGAGCGCGGCTGCTGCGCGTTATTCTGACTATTTTTATTTTTTATTTCTTTGGATACATGATCTCAGTTGATTGGAAAACAAACCCCAGAGAATCCTTGAGGAGAGACTGCAAACAGCTCTTGGTGAGATGACTAATCCCATCTCTATCTAAACCAACAGTGCGCTAAAAATAGCCCTATTTCTAACAATAAATATAATAAAATAACTAACTGACAACAAACAGCCCCAAAAAGCCAAACACACTGAAAAGTCCACTAGAAATACATATTGGGATGGGGGAAGGAGCCAGCCAGCAGGAAACTGTGTCACTGAGTCACAGGGGTGGTGGCGGTCGAGGTGCCCATGCCACCGGCGATGCTTGGTCAGATCTGGCCTCTCTGTCAAGACCACCTTTACCTCTGGTCCTTGTGCCTTTGCTTTCTTTGTCCCAGATTGATGTGGGGAAGGTCCATGGGTGCCACACCCTGGGGAAGCTCATCCCAGAGTCACCATCCCAGCCTTGAGCACCCGCTGAGAGCTCTGCAGCAGGACCTCCTTGCCCAGCTCTAGGTGCAGGTCCATCACCCTCTGCCTTGCTCCGTGCCCACCAACCTCCCCAGGCCCTGAGCTCACCACACACCTCGGATAATTCAGATAATTTGCCTCCTACTTTCCAAGCACCAGGAGCCTCCCACACCCAGTGCGTTGCAAAACAACCCCCTCAGCTGAGTCATTGGCATCGGGGAACCTCTTCCTAACCCTCCCGGCCTGGAATGGGGCTCAGGGCAGAGCTGGCCGTGACAGGAGCACACCACAGCCCCATCCCATGTCACCCCAGGCCTTTGGGGGAGGAAATTGGGTGTTTTGGGCTTGTGCCGTGCCCTGTGCCGTGGAGGCCAGTGCAGGGGGACCATGTACTGATGCATTAATGGCTAATTAATTAATAATTAACGGGCATCATCTGGGTGAAAACACAATGACTCTGTGCCCATACCCTGTGCTGGTTTTGTGCTCCAGTGACACTGGGAGCGCATATATTGCCAGTGGTCCAAATGTGACCCGGCAGGGCTGGGACATCCTTGTCACTGGCCCCCAGCCCCTCTTGTGCTGTAACAATGGCTTTGTATGTGACAGGGTCATCACTCAGTATTCCTGTCTTATGGGGCACTGGAGTCACAGCAGATTCTGCCACTCAGGGGGACCCATGAAACATCTACCGCAGAGCCTCTGACCCCGGCACCAATATTTTTCTTCCTGAAGCAGTCCCACACCAGTCTGATTTTTATTTTTGCTGCTTTGTGTGGCATGTGGGAACCTGCCCAGGCCCTCCGTGCCACATGAGTCCCTGAGAAAGGAAAGCCTGTGCCCCATGCTGACCCCCAGCCCTACAATATGCCACTACTCCAGCAATCCCAGCAGAGGCAGAGCTCATTCAGTGGGATCACCACCACGCCACTCAGCAGAGACTCGAGGTGGAGGTGGGTGCTCTGCATCCCCCAGCCCCAAGAATGCTTGTGCCCACCGCCAACACTGCTCTGAGCCTTTGGAGAAGCGGCACCGGACACGGTGGTGAGACAAGAACAGAACCAGTTATGCAACCCCCTTAAATCCAGATTCCTGCTTCAATCCACAGCCCCAACTTTCTTGCCATGGAGGTGGGAGTCACTGTTTGACCTGTTGGATTTCCTGAGGGTAGCACAGAGCGATTTATTCGGGTTGCAGCTACTGGAGGAGCTGGGAATGTGGTGCTGTGGGAAGGGCCGGCAGCCCCGGGTGCCCAGCGCAGTGAGGATGACAGAGGCCTGAGCTGCCCTCAGGCTGTGTCCGGCCACACTGGACAGCATTGTACCCACCAGGGCTCAGAGACAGAACTGGCACCTTCCACTTCTTCCGAGCACTGACCGGATCCCCCTTCACGGGCAGCTGATGTCACCTGTGTGGCTCCAGGGACACTCGGACCCCACTGACCCACTGTCCTGAGCCCGACCTCCCATGGAAGCTGGGGCAGAACCCACCAAGCCATCGTAACACCGAGGCTGGGCTGGACCCCCCAGCTCACCCTGGGGAACACGAGCGGGGCCACGCCAGGCCCTGAGGGTGGGAGAGCGAAGGTCCCGGCCCAGCACCCCCTCACCTCCCCCCGCCGGCTCCGCTTCCCCCTCC
>VZRP01013138.1:134963-167532 GCA_013397995.1 Malurus elegans | reverse complement strand
GGCGCCGGCGCCGCCATTAGCGCGGGCTGTGCCGCCGCACGCGGGCGGGAGATGCCGCCGCCGCTGGGCCGGGCCCGCCGCACGCGGAGCGCGCCTTCCCGGGAACGGCCCCTTCCGGCGGGCCCGGCCCGCTCCGCTCCGCGCTCACTGCTGCCATTTCCCCGCAGACACAGCATGGCCGCCCAGGGAGAGCCACAAGTGCAGTTTAAGGTAAGGGAGTGCCTCGCACTCTGCGTTTGGGGCTTTTTTCCCCTTCGTGAAAAGAGTAGCGTGAGGGACTCTCGAGTGCCGACGTGGATGGTGGGTTTGGTTTTGAAGCACGGGTCGTTCCTTAAATAAGCAATTTATTGTGGTATTGCGTACAACTTGTGCAAAAAGAGTCCGCTGAACTGTGCCAGTCTGTTCTATTTGTAGTTTAGTGTAATAAACTTTAATAAGTGTTTGCCTACAGAATGATTTTTAAATTTCAGAAGTGGAGTTCATTTTACAAAGTGCTCGGAGTGAATTAGAATAGCGTTCTTTGTTGTGTGCTAATTATCGAATGTTGCAGAAGAGAATTTTCTCATGTTTTGTGTGGTAGGTGTGTTGGTGGTGGTTTTTTATCTTAACATCCAGAAGTCCTAAAGACTGCTTGTTGAAGGTTGTTACTTGTGCTTCCTACAATTGTTGGCTAGTTTATTCCGAGGCATGGGGCAAATGTGTGTGGGTTTTCAATTTTAGTGGGTTTTCTAATTGTGAGATAACAGTGGGTTTCTCCAGTGGGTGTTTTAATTATTTCTCCTCTAGATGGGGTCACATTCAGATAGAAAGCCCTAAACATTCTTCATGCAGTCACTTGTGGTAGTTTGGTAGAACCATAGTCACAGTGCATTGTAGTTTTTACCTGCAAGGACTAGATCAGCTTGAGCAGAATTACAGCATGATGGGCTTAACAAATGGTTCCCAGTACAAGGAGTTGCTTCATGGGGAGTTCTGTCTTTTGTTTGCAGCACCTTGTAGGAGCTAAACTCTTTGTAGTAATAAATAGTATCTGTGCTAGAATGATTGATAAATGTCTCAAAATGAATTGCTCTGACTCTTTTCCTTGATCTATCTACAGCTTGTTCTGGTTGGCGATGGTGGCACTGGTAAAACAACATTTGTAAAGCGTCATTTGACTGGTGAATTTGAAAAGAAGTATGTAGGTATGTCTGAAGAAACACTTGAGTTCTAATATCTTACAAGTCAAACTGCAATCTATGACTTGCTAAATGTGGTGCTTTTTGTTATTTCCATAGCAACACTGGGTGTTGAAGTTCATCCTCTGGTGTTCCATACTAACAGAGGCCCTATTAAATTCAATGTATGGGACACAGCTGGCCAGGAAAAGTTTGGTGGCCTGCGTGATGGCTATTACATCCAAGGTAAGATGTGTGTGCAGGGTGGGGGGAAGTGTTCTATACCTCGTACAGTTCACGTGGGCCGTGCTGGAAGCTGTCAGTGTGGCTGCAGTGATGGGCTTGTTTAGAAGTCTTCAAGCTCTTCTTGTAGGATAATGTCCTTTGCTGGACAACTTGTGCTGATGTGGGAACATGCTGCGATTGTGTTTCGGTATGTTACTGTGGGCTTTGGTATTAATGAAAGTGGTGCACCTTTAATGACCAGATACTGCTGGTGAAATTTGAAAAAGTACAGATAGTTTTCCATACTTTGCTTAGCAAAGATCTGTCCTGTGTTACTTCACTCAGCTGCGTATCTTTACATTTTTGTCAAGTTTTACTGAGTTTGAGAAATTGCTCTGGACAAGGGCACCCTGAGATGTGCACCACAGGCTCTCAGCCTACCTGGAAGCCTCATTAGGATGTCTGAGATTAGTTAAATAGGTGTTAACTGATTCCTGTGAAATATCTGGGCAAATCCCAGTTGGCTTCTCTATCTTCTATATTCTCAAATGATATAACACACCATGTTCCTCAGTGATACAGTTGAATTAGTCAAACCAGCTGGTCTGAGATGGAGCATCCAGCACAGATGTCAGGTGACGTGTCATGGGCCAAATTCTGTGGATTCGTGCACTGAACTTGTTAACAGAACAGGAGCTGTCAGAATTGTGATACTGAGAGGGGAAGGTTAATGTAGATGCTTAAGCCTAATATGGGATGTCTGTGGATTCCTCTTCTCTATGCCCTCTTGTAAGCAGGCGGTTACTCCTGATGTAACTTCGCTATCCTTCTCTTGCAGCTCAGTGTGCCATCATCATGTTTGATGTAACATCAAGGGTTACTTACAAGAATGTGCCTAATTGGCATAGAGATCTGGTACGAGTATGTGAAAATATCCCTATAGTGTTGTGTGGCAACAAAGTGGATATTAAGGACAGAAAAGTCAAGGCAAAATCCATTGTCTTCCATAGAAAGAAGAATCTCCAGGTAAGGCAGTAGGAATCCAGTTGGTTGGGTGTGTTGAGAGCAGTTGGGTTTTGGACAGTAATTGAGTGCTCTGCCTTTATCATTACATCCCTTGGCTCTTTAAACCAGAGTTCAGGGAGGGGAGAGTGATGATGTTAAGGATGATCATCACTGGCCTGGAGCAGAAGCTGGGATAAGTTCTTAAAGAACTTTCGTGCATTTGGCTTTAACTGTACAGAGTCTCACCTGATAACAGGATTGAGACTACAGTAGATCACATCATGGGAGAAAGATAGATGCACAAAGATGCACTATTGCCTCCTGAAAGTTTCATCCTTGATGAGATTTGACACCTTTCAGTTAATAGTTTCTGCTTGAAACTGTTTGTTTCTAGATACTTAGATTATAACTGCTTATGAAAATGCAAGCAAAAGTCATTCAGTCAAAAAAAGTAAGGTATAAGAGTTGATTGTGTGTTAATGTTGGTATGCCCTAAATAATTGGAGTGTTTTTTAATAATGTCTCGTGCACTTTTTTCAGTATTATGACATTTCAGCTAAGAGTAACTACAACTTTGAGAAGCCTTTCCTGTGGCTTGCTAGAAAGCTAATTGGAGATCCTAACTTGGAGTTTGTTGCCATGCCTGCGCTCGCACCTCCTGAAGTTGTTATGGACCCAGCACTGGCAGCACAGTATGAGCAGGACTTACAGGTCAGTGGGAGAGGGCACAAAGGGCAAGCAAACAATTGCCTGCTAACTGCTGTCACACTCATGGGATATATAGCTGAAGAACAGTTCTAAAGTGTGACTTTCCTTTGTTCCAGATTGCTCAGACCACTGCACTGCCAGACGAAGATGATGATCTGTGAGGGATGAAGCTGGAGCCCAGCGTCAGAAGTCTAGTTTTATAGGCAACTGTCCTGTGATGTCAGTGGTGCAGCGTGTTTGCCACTTTATTATCTAGCTGAGCAGAACATGTGCTTAATCTTTGGGATGCTGAAAGAGATGAATGGGCTTCGGAGTGAATGTGGCAGTTTAAAAAAAAAAACAAACAAAACAAAATGAAAAAAAAAAAACCAAAACAAAAACCTTCATATTTTGGACCTGCATATTTAGCTGTTTTTTGGACTGCAATTACTTCCCCTTTTGAGTTTCAAATATAAGACTGCTGCAGTCACATCAGAGTGTTAAGTGGAAAATCTTGTTTCTGTCATTCCCATTCTTTTGTTTAGGTAATAAAGTTGTATTTCAAGTATCTCTAAGCAAGTGAACTTCGATGCATTGTTAGGAAAACTGTTCAAAGTGTCTTCTGTTCTTCATTTGAGGGTAATACTTGATTGTCTACTACTGCATTTCTCATTCTGTTTTCTTTCCTGCTTCTCATATTCTGCTCCTCTTGCTAATTCAGAGCTAACAGTTAACCTTTCCTTTTTCTCTTGACGCATAGAACTAAAGCATCTGAGCAAAGCTGAACTAAGGGCCTGGCACAGCCCCGGCTCCAGCAGTGAGCCCTTGTGTGCTGTACCTGGCTGAGTGTTCCCAGCACATGAGGGCTGTTCTGCTGCGGGGTAGCTCGAGAGCAAAGCCTGTAGTTCAGCTTGCACATGCTCCAATTGGATACAGTCTCAATCCTCACTGTTACTGTGTTCTACAGTTCCCTTCAGAGCTCTGTACTTCTAGCAGCCAGAAGCTAAAGGCATCCAGGTCTGTTAGGCCACTTCAGCTGTCTTTGCATGGGACATCAGTAGAACCATAGCTGGTTAAACAAATCTAAGCATCTTCAAAGTCACTAACTAGAATACAACCATGGTTTGAGCTAAAAAAGCTCTTACCTGCCCAACAATGTATTAACTAAAACCACAGTGATTTAAACATCTAGACTTTACTGTAACTGCACCAAGTTCTTAATTTGAAACTGGCTTATTACAGCACAAATGGTGGGAAATGTCAACTTTTAACACTACCTTGTAGAGATGAATCTTGGTCAATATTAGTACTGCTAGTAAGCAAAACTTAAGATTTTTTTTTTAGTAGTGTTTGAGTACATGAAGCCTTGAATTCTTCAGTTTTGTATTTTTGGTTTCTTAATAAAGTGGAGCATTTCATTTATTCCTTTTAACTTGCATGTTTGTCTGCATAACTTACTTGAATATTCAACTTCTGCTACCTGTTAGCAAAAATTGGATTATGATTATTACTTTTTCAATACTGATATAAAGGAGTAATTTTTAAGTTAGTTCAGGTTGGGAATTCTTGGGGGGATGGGTTTTTTTTGGTTTGTATTTTTTAGCTATTCAGAAGCTGAGTTGTGTGTGTAAGACTTGAAGCTTCTGGATGAAAGTGAGGAATGTTGTACACTTGGTGTTTGTAAAGGGACAGACTCCCACTTAATGTTTCATTGAATCTTCTTGCTGCATAATCTTGCTTTAGCTCCCTGTTGTAGGTTCTTGCCTGTAGTACTCATTCCCTGTGCAGATCGTGGTTAATCCTACTGGCTTGGCTGCTGCTGCTTTACTAGGTGGGATAACTTGTGTTTTCAAGCTCTCACTTCTGGAAATGTACTGCTTATTTAAAACACAGAATGGAGAACTGTAGTTCTGCAGTATTGACACACTTCAAGAAGAAAAGGCAGCAGCACTGGAGTTGTGTCTGTACGGTTTCATAGTGTGTGAATGGTGTCATCTTTAAACTCAGCTGACACAGATACTGTCCTTAGTAGGAATTCAGAGCAGCTAAAGACTGCTGTAACTGTTGGGAGCTTTGCTGTTCTCTTCAGTGCTACTCCTAAGTGCAGAAAATCCAGCTCTGAAATAGCTAGGACTATTGCTGTAAAGGGATCTTCAATTTGCAATATTTTGGGAGTGGAGTAAAGCCCACTTGCAACATGACATTTGTTAGATTTATTCCCTAGGTTCAGTGTTGACTTTTGATAATGTGGGTTGCCTTTAAATGCATGTGCAGATTGCTCAGTTCAAGTTCTCTAAACATTCTAAGGAAATTTTCACTGGTTGGGTTTAAAGAAAAATCTTACCTAAAGCAGATGCCAGTATTTCTGAGCTCACTAAGGGAACAGTTCTGATGATGCTTCGGGGTAACTTTGCCCTGGAGAGCAGGGACTTACTGCAGAATTGTCTTTTCCTGCTGCAGCGGGCGGGATAATCGGAGCGCACGGGGCCGTTCCCGGCTCGTTCCCGTCTGTTTCCCCGCTCGTTCCCCGCCCGTTCCCCCCCCCCTCCGGCCCTGCCGCCCGCCGGGCGGCGCGCNTCGTTCCCGTCTGTTTCCCCGCTCGTTCCCCGCCCGTTCCCCGCCCGTTCCCGGCCGCAATGAGCTCCTGCAGCAGGGGGGAGGGGATTCTCGGAGCGCACGGGGCCGTTCCCGGCTCGTTCCCGTCTGTTTCCCCGCTCGTTCCCCGCCCGTTCCCCGCCGGTTCCCGACGCAATGAGCTCCTGCAGCAGGCGGGATGGGATGCTCGGAGCACACGGGGGCGTTCCGGCTCGTTCCCGGCCGCAGTGAGCTCCTCTCCCGCATCCCGGCTGTCCCCGCTCGGTGGCGGTCGCCGCCCGCGCTCTCCTCTCGAGCGGATTTTCCGTCGCGTTGAACCCGCGCGGAGCGGGAGCGCACCGGGGCATGGCACTGCAGATGGAGCTATTCATCCTCATGCTGTCAGCGCAGCCAAGCGTGGGCTCCACTATCGTATTCTTCCTCATTTTTCCCCTATATTCATCAAATTTTGTTGGAAAACTATTAAAATCAGAGTTTATTATATGAAGACAGCCAACGCTTTGATAACTGACATTGATCTAACGTGTAACTTCACCCGGAAAAAAACCCCAATGCATTAAGAGCTGATCGCCTAATGTTGCAAAACAAAAGTGTGGTGAGGAACAAGCAATTATCAAACCCAGCACAGTGCTGCCATGTCCGCACGGCTTGGTCTGGTAGTAAAATCATGCTGCAAAGGGCAAAATGAACAGAAAGCTTGAAGGATTGGTGTCCTGAGTATCTCTGCTCCTGTTTTGCTATCAAGAGATGTAAATAAGGGAGAAAGATGCTCCTCCATGTGGACCTTCAGGTTTGAAGCTGGGGTGACTGACAGCAGCTCTGTGATGGTTTTCTGTGGTGATGCTGTGAAAACATCAGGGGCCTTAAATAACGTGTGAGAGATAAATATGATTTAGGCACATAGCACATACCCTGTTTCAGTTTGGAGGGATTTCAGCCTGGGACAAACATTTTGCTGTTCACAGTTTCATTCCTCCTCTCAGCTGTGCTGAGTTTCACCAGTGCCCTGTGGTACAAACCCTCCCGGGCGAGGCGCTCCCTCTGCTCTGTGCACAGTGCCTCGTGCTGTTAATTATGGAGAAAACGATGCTTTCTGCTTTAACTAGCCACGTTGTCCTGTTCTCTTTGCATTGGAGTTGCCATCTACTGAGTGGATGCTGTCTACAGTGCCTCACTGCTAGCAGAGAATTAACGGGCTTATTCTCTGAGCAAAAAATCCTTCTAAATACATGGCATGTATCCCTGGCTGTTGAAAATCCCACATGTTCAGTTTTGTAATGCCATTTCCACAGGTACTGGCCTGACTGCAGAGCTGTTCCTGCCGTATTTAACTCTACAGATTGATGTGGTGGCTATTCCTTGATGATTCTATCTCCTGCTCTTCATCCCAGCTGACTTTGCATATGCTAAAAAAGGCTTAGAGCCCAAAAGGGAAACACTTAATCTCCTGAAAAGTCAGAATTTCTCACTAATTTGAAAGGATATGAATCAGGTCGCATCAATCGTCTTTAGCTGCAATGACATCTGAACATGACATTTCTTTAAGGAGCCTATGAAAATCAGTGAAAGATTGACAAATCCTCTGGAAAAAGAAAGGGGGATTTCTTTGATCTCCATATCATATCCATTTTCATAGTCAAAATCACATTTTGAATGGTAGATTTTATTCCAGTTTACTTTCCTGCAGTATGCATTAAGAACAGGGGCAGATACAAATGGGATTTTTTTTCAATAATTTATTGTCTTGAAAATATTTTTTTAGCCAGTTCCGTGATTCCAGGGTGTGTCTTGTGATTTTAGGATCTTTGGGATGACTGTTAGAGCCGACAGATGTAAGTGATTTTTCGGATTATTAAAAATTGCAGCAGAGTGAGGATCAAACCAACAGGAATCTCAGTGGTTAAGGAGGTTATGGAAGAGAATTGATGCTGGGTTTGGTTTATGTGTTGGCCCAAGAGCCAAGACTCAGTACCTGAATTTATGTGACTTGTTCTGCAGTTCAGTATCCATGCTTTTGAATTAGTTAATGAGTCGCATTTCAGATTTGATGACTGTTCAGATTTTAATAAGAGTGCAGATTTGGGAGCTTGTGCCAACCCTTCAGCCAGCTCTGATTTCTGTCCCCACCCTCGCAGTGCTTTTGCCTCTTGGATCTAAAGTAGGAAAGTGCAAAGGACAGGAACTCTGTCATTGCCCAGGATGGAGAGTCTTTAATAAATGTGTCTGTAAGAACTCAGATGTTCTGCGATGTCATTTCCATTGGCTTCCAGCTGCATTCTCCCTTTGTGCAGGTGAATTTGTTTCACAAAGTTGAATGAAACTTTCACCGAGTTGCCTCAACCCTGAGGAGCAAGAGACAAATATGTCAGGCTGTAAGAGAAAAGTTGGCACAAATCCTAGAGGCAAAATTTATCACAGTGAAATATTTGTGTAATTAAGAAAAGCTGACTACCTGGATGATCCCAAAACATACACAGTTATAGACAGTGGCTTCTGGCAAAAAGGATTTGGATTAATCACATTAAAAAGGATTTGTACAATGCTTTATTTATACGATTATCCAGTTTCGTGTAAGCTTGATATTAGGGCTCAGATAATCAAAGATTTGATTAAATTAAATCTTTTTGATTGGCACAAAGCCTAAACTACTTTTCAAAAATCCAATGTTTTCTTCAGCATATGGAGTGAGAAGTCGGTGTTGGGGTCACATCACCCCGGGGCTCGCGCCTGTGGGGCCGTGGGAGGCTGTGTGGGGTTTTTATCCCAACCCAAACTTCTCCCGGGTTCCTGTGCTGGGGAAGGACCAGTGCCCGGGCCGAGGGTGGCAATGGGAGGGCTCAGTTTGTGAAACCCTCGGAACAGACCCCAGGAATCCTTCCAGCAAAGGAGAAAGGGCTGCGGTGCTGCCACGGGGTATGGGCAGCCAGACCACCCCAAAAACAGAGTCTGTGTGCTGGAAAGCTTCGGGAAAAGTACAATTCAGCCTTTTCTGACTCATCCCCATCCACTGCACCAATACTGATTAATATGTTGATGCTATTTTAAGTAATCAATTTTTTTCCACTTTTTTAAAAACAAACACTTTCTGGGTTTGAGTGAGATTCTCCAGCTTTTGTCCAGAGTGGGGGGGCTCCAGTGTTGTTGTATTTCAGGTGAATCTCCCATAGCTGGCCAATTAGTACCGCCTTTATCGTGATTTAATTGTAAAACATCAAGAAAAGACCGGGAGGAAGCATTCCTCAGTCTCTTTGAAGGTGATGCAGCTGGCAAATGATTTTTTAAAGTGCAAATCCAACCAAATTGCTCCTATGCACACCTGAGCAGTTCCCTGGAGCAAAGGACAGGTGAATTGTTTACACAGCTGTGCGGTGATTTGTGTAAGTGAATTAAATGGAATCAGTTCTACGGCTGCTTAGCCGGGATGCGCATTAGAAGCAGAAATTAGCAGTAAAATCAGAGTGGGTGTGTGTTGATGTATCAGCTGCAATCACCGTGTTAACAGTGCCTGTTACTGACAGAGACAGTTTAACCAGAAAGTCATTTTAATCCAGAATATTTATTGATGTTTTAGCAGAGACTGTGACGTTCATGTTCTACATAATCTATTAGATTGATTCTTAAATTACTCCTTTCTAAGACGTTTGCTAAAATATTTCAATCCCAATTATGCACCAGCCCTCATATGGTAAATCAGTGATTCCAGTGAAAACAAAGGAAGAGAACGGTATTAAAACTGTTTGTCTTCCAGAGGCTGAAACACTCCCCAATGATTGTATCTCTGCTTACATTCACATAGCTGGCTCTAAAGGTTTTTCACTTCGGGTTATTTGTCATTTCTGGGTAAATGGCAGCTGCACATTTGCTGATTTTCTGTTTCAGTGATGTTGTCCCCAGGTGAAGAAGGAGCGCTGGATTTGGGGCTGATTGTCATTGTCCCCACGGGTGACACTCCTGCAGTGCCCGCAGCACCCCGGACACAAACCCAGACATTTCCCTTCTGCTCAGCCCTGTCCGTCCTGCAGGGCACAGAACCTGCGATGGTCCAGAGCCCCCAGAGCTGTCCCTGCCATCCCCAAGCCATCCCCGGGTCCTGCTCCATCCCCGTGTCCCAAAGCCATCCCGGTGTCCCCAGAGCCATCCCAAAGCCATCCCATGTCCCCAAAGCCATCCCATGTCCCCAGAGCCTTCCCCGGTCCCTGCTCCATCCCCGTGTCCCAAAGCCATCCCATGTTCCCAGAGCCATCCCCGTGTCCCCAAAGCCACCCCATGTCCCCAGAGCCATCCCCAAAGCCATCCCATGTCCCCAAAGCCATCCCATGTCCCTAAAGCCATCCCATGTCCCCAGAGCCATCCCCAGGTCCTGCTCCATCCCCGTGTCCCCAAAGCCACCCCATGTCCCCAGAGCCATCCCCAGCAGGCGCTGGCCGCCCAGGGCTGCACCAGTGACTCCAGTTCGTGCTCTGGGCTGTGCTGGGAGCACTGGGGCTTTTCGAAACACATCGTGTTTCCAGAGGATGACAGGAATAAATTCAGAATTTGTTTCTGCAAATAATCTCCGATGTCTGCTTGCAATTTGCTGTTTCCACAGAAAGTTTTGGCAGTGAACATGTTTGCTTGGATTCTCACAATTGTTTTGGTAAGCATATTCTTTCCCTTGACAGGCCCCTCTTGGCAAGTATTTCGAATTCCTGTCTTTCTCTTTTTACATTTCAGCTTTTTATCACGAGTTTTAGCCGCAGCTCTCTATGATTTCTAAGGACAGCTCCACTTGTCACTATATGATGCAGAATTTGTAGGGTTTAGAAGAAATTCCTCCTCTTCCTTCAGCTATCGAGGAGATTGTTTGTGGCTGCAGTGACAAGGGAAGAGGTGTCGAAAAAGCTGGAGAGAAATGAGCAAAACCCAGACTGGTCATCATTAAATTTTGTAGAAATGGAAATTCAAAATTATTCTCTTCTGGGTCCTAAATCAGCATTTATCTCAACATTATAATATTAAACTTTGGTAACGTTGGAGCATTCATGCAGTGTGAATGTCTTTGGGTTTCCAGAGTTCATTTTGATCTCAGTCCTGCACCCTCCAGACCCTGCCAGCACAGAGTTACCCGCGAGGCTTTGGAAGCTCAGAACAATCTGAGAATGCAGCTGGGGAAATCAGGGCTGCCAAACTCGCCGGGTTCCAGCTCCACCACAGCTGTGAAGTGTGTAAATGGAAAACTGTTCCACCCTAAGAGTCACAATGGGCTCTGGGGCGGAGCTCAGAGCAGGAGCTGAGACTGAGCACGGGCAGGTGAGGGGATGGGCCGGGGAGAAATAGGGGAGGAACAGAGGAGAAATAGGGGATGGGAACAGGGGATGGGAACAGGGGAGAAATAGGGGATGGGCCGGGGGGACTGCTTTTACTATCCTCTTCTAATACAGAAGCTTTGCCCTTTCTACAAGGCCTATAGTATTCCTCTCCCCATTTCTCTAGTTCTCTCTTTTAATCATTTAAACAGACTGGACAAAAACAGGTCGATGAANAGGGGATGGGAACAGGGGATGGGAACAGGGGAGAAATAGGGGATGGTCCGGGGGGAACAGGGGATGGGAACAGGGGAGAAATAGGGGATGGGAACAGGGGATGGGAACAGGGGATGGGAACAGGGCCGGGGAGAAATAGGGGGGGAACAGGAACAGGGGATGGTCCGGAGAGGAACAGGAACAGGGGATGGTCCGGAGAGGAACAGGAACAGGGGATGGTCCAGGGAGGGGAACAGGAACAGGGGATGGTCCGGGGCAGAGACCCCGAGAGAGGGGCCCCGGACACTGAGAGGATGTGGGGATGGTCCAGGGGTTCAGACCCCGAGAGAGGGGCCCAGGGTCATCCAGAGAGGGCCCCGGACACTGAGGGGATGTGCGCAGGGGACAGGAGGAGCAAAGTCCTGCAGGGGCAGAGTCCATGGAAATCCCTTCCTGCAGGTCACAATCTCGTGCTCTCACTGAGTTTAAGCAAAGAATATTTGGCACATGAGTAAGTGTGCATTATCCAATCTATTCACATAACTTCTGGCAAAAGAAAAGGTGAATAAAACAATCTGGATTTTGCTGAGGTATTTGTGTGTTATATTTCTGATGTTGCTTACACCACCTTAGAGTGGCTCATGTGAGGAGCCAGGGTTGGATAGGGAATGCAGGGAACAAATAAACAGGGAGAAAAATCTTGCCAAATTTTGTTTAAAATAGAACTCTTTCAGTTTATTTGGCTGAAAATAAAGAAATTGGAAAGAACTGATAACAAGATTATACCACAGAAGAGCAGATGGAGTGAAGGATAGTTAGTTCTAGCTGCTGTTTTTCTTTTACATATAAAATGCTGATTAACATTTGTGACATAGTTTAGAGTGTAATTGGGAGACTCTTATAAAAATGCTTACATGTAATTATTTATATCAAAATTAAAAAATAGCAACTGCAGAAGTATTTTCCTAGTTTTGTGCAACTTTGAGGAAATTGGTGAAATAGCTAACACCTCAGTTTCCCCTGCTTGATACAGATGAAGTAAAATCAATCCCTCGGAGTGCCATGGGATTTAAATCAGTGGTTTTTTTTAAAGCTTGTGCTTCTCCGGACAGAAACACAATCAGTGTTTCTTCAATAAATAGAAGTCAGCTTTCCTCCCAAAATGTCCGTGACGTTTTTCTGAAATGTGTGAGTTGTGAACCCCTGTTTCAGTTGTGAACCCCTGTTTCAGTTATCAGCCCCTGTTTCAATTCTGAGCCCCTGTTTGAGTTGTTTGAGTTGTCAGCCCCTGTTTCAGTTGTGAGCCCCTGTTTCAGTTGTGAGCCCCTGTTTGAATTGTTTGAGTTGTCAGCCCCTGTTTCAGTTGTGAGCCCCTGTTTCAGTTGTGAGCCCCTGTTTGAGTTGTTTGAGTTGTCAGCCCCTGTTTCAATTCTGAGCCCCTGTTTGAATTGTTTGAGTTGTCAGCCCCTGTTTCAATTCTGAGCCCCTGTTTGAATTGTTTGAGTTGTCAGCCCCTGTTTCAATTCTGAGCCCCTGTTTGAATTGTTTGAGTTGTGAGCCCCTGTTTGAATTGTTTGAGTTGTCAGCCCCTATTTCAGTCGCCAGCCCGTGTGGCTGCGGTCCCGTCCCGGGGAGGATTTGGGGTTTTCGGGCGCGCTCTCTCCCCTCTGTTGGCTGCAGCTCCTCCAGTGCTGGCTCTGTCAGGACCCGCAGAGTCAGAGCGGATATGAACAGAGCCCAGAACGGGACAGAGCTGGAGCAGAGATGTGACATCAGCGGCTCTCTCCCCACCCGGAGCCGCACGGAGCGCTCTGAGCTCAGCCCGCACCGCTCCTGTCCCGGGGCAAAGGAATTCCTGCAGAGCCCAGAACTGCCTCGGGATCCCGACAGCGAAACAGAACTGCGGCAATCACAGCCCGAGCGAGGAATTCAACCCGGGATCTTTCCTTTTTGGCACAGATTGTGACTGAAGTATTTGACTTTCCTTCCACGGAACTCTACAACTTCGGGGTTTGGTGCGCGTTTCTTGGAATTTCCCTCCAATCGTGGAAATTTATTCACAGTTAAATGAAGATATCGAAGGGTGAAGAAAGAAAACACTACTTGAAGGGTCTGGAAGGATATTTTGCCACCGCTGAAGGAATGAACTTTTTGAACCTGCATGGAAAATGTCCTTTTTGATACCAAAAGTAGCAAAGGAAAACTTATGAGTGAAATCTTACAGGAATTTGATTTCAACTGTACTTGTAGCCTTAACAGACCATGGAGAGTTTATTGTCTCTACTCTGTTGCCATTATTCTTTGCTGATTTTATTTCAGCAAAAGTATCAGGTAATACTCTGAGTACGGTCAATATTGAGATATCCTTGGATTTCTCTTTGCAAGTTTTGCCTCGCCGTGTCTGATTTTGCAATGTTTTTTGTGCAGGTGTATGGAAACTATTCCCAGCTGCCCAAACACCCAGGTAAGGAATGCTCTATTTGCATTTTATGGCAATGTGCTTCAGTATTTCTTGGCTTTGTTTCAGTTTGTTTTTTTAATTTTCCTAGTAGTCCCAAAGAAGCTGCAAGCCCGTGTTTGAATGCCAGCTCTGATTTAAAAATGTAAGAGCCTGAAGTGTGAGACTGGTCATTCCAAATTCAGTGCCCTGCCTACCAAATATTCTGAATAGAAATTGTGAGGAGGCAAATGTTTTGTGTTTGCTGTGTGGACAGGTCCTGGACACACTCATTTATTTTACTTTCCTTGAGTTTGTGAATCAGATCTCTACACAGACTCTGCTTTTTTTCTGTGTTCAATATTTTCACCTCAATGATTTGCAGTCAGTCAGAGGTGCCAGCTCGTGCACTCTGCAGTGCTTTGGTGTGGTTTCAGCCACCTGCCCTCCTCGCAGCCTTCACACTTCAGTTTAAATCAGTCACAGAGCGGATTAAGGATTTCTCATCTGTTTTCAATGTAAAAAAACCTCACCCAAAGCTTTTAAGCGTCTGTGTGTGCAACTGCAGAATTCTTCAGTTGATATAAATAGTTGAACCTCAAGCCTCATGGTGGTGTACAAGCACAATTTTACTGCTTTGCCTGTTCATATGTTGCTTTGTGCTTTGCAGTTTTCATTTGTCATTATTTTCAAGTGAAACACAGAGCGGTGGGGAAAGGCCCCGTCTGTTAAAGGGGTAACTCAGCCTGATTGATTTCTTCTGCCCCAGCTTTGTCCAGGAACAAGGACAAGAGTCCTGTTTCCTATAAATGAGGGTCTGTGACTCCTGTCTGGTGGAAGCACAGGGAAAGTCCTCCTGCAATAGAGGATGGGTTCCAGAGCGCTGATTTTGTGCTGCAGTGTGTGTGTGGGAGCACTGCTGTCAGTGCTGCTGTGTGGATGTGAACCTGGATGGGGAACAGCCCTGGGCTCTGCTCTGGACAGTGATGCTGCCAGTGATGTGAACCAGGGTGTGGAACAGCCCTGGGCTCTGCTCTGGACAGTGATGCTGTCAGTGATGCTGTCAGGATGTGAACCAGGGTGGGGAGCAGCCCTGGGCTCTGCTCTGGACAGTGATGCTGTCAGTGATGCTGTCAGTGATGCTGTCAGTGATGCTGTGTGGATGTGAACCTGGATGGGGAACAGCCCTGGGCTCTGCTCTGGACAGGGTTCTGCACTCAGGGCACTGGGTGTTGGTTCCTGGGGTTAGGCTGGGGTCAGAGCCCGGCTTTGTCAGCTCAGAACCAGAGCTCCAGGCCATGTGCAGAATTGTCACACACCTTGCTGGTCCTTGCTTTAACAATCCTTTCATCTGTGTTTCTTGGAAGGGTTCAAAGTGCTGGCCTCAGCCTCCCATTACTGGCCACTGGAAGATGTGGATGGAATCCACGAGTTCCGGGACACCAACGGAGGTAGAGGAGACACCCTGGGAATGGCAGTGGCAGAGGGGGCTGTGGTGCTGGGATCGGGGGATCTGAGCAAGGGCTTCATTTTATGGGGACTGAGGTTCCTTCTCAGTTAATGTCTCTGCAGTGCTGCCACATCCAAAGGATGCTGTGTTTGTGATTGTTAGGAGTATTCTCTGAGGGGTTTAGGGGCTGTCTGCTCATTGTGGAGGTTATAAAGAGAAAAGGTTTATGATGCAAACAGTCATTGGAATCACACTGTTACTCGCAGTTTGGTACATGCACAGCACGCTCTGGTACCCCCAGTGTCTGAGATCTTTGGCTGTGCCAGCAGGGAGATGTCTCCTTCCCTTTGACTTTGGCAGGAGTTGAGTACCCGAGTTCCTCATGCACTTCTGAAAATTGCAGTGGTATCTGTGGAAAGGAAAGTGTAACTCTTCTCTGGACACCTCCTGCTCATTTTTACCTGAGTTTGGGTATCTCCTTAGGAGCAGCATCACAGCATTGGTTCACATTCATTCAATTCCTTTTCCATTTGGGCAAAATCGAGAGAGATTTCCTGAGGCACAGCTCTCCCAGGTTTGTCAGGGCTGTGGGGTCCCAGAGGGAAGGGAAATGAAGGGAATTCTGCCTGGGTTCAGCAGTTCTGTGCTCAGACGTTCCCAGAGCAGAGCAGGTGAATGGAGCAGAGCCCCCGTGTCCCGCAGAGCCCGGGGTGCAGAGGAAATGTGCAGAGTGCTCTGCCTCCTGGAGACCCCGAGATCCCTTGGGAATTCCCACAGGAACCGTTCTGCTGATGCTGCAGCCAATTCCAAACTGGGCTGATGGGGATTCCCATATTCCTGACAGAATTCCTGCTGTGATTCCCATGTTCCTGACAGAATTCCTGCTGTGATTCCCCTATTCCTGACAGAATTCCTGCTGTGATTCCCCTGGGTTCCTGGCAGAATTCCTGCTGTGATTCCCTATTCCCAAACCCCGTGACTCCCCAGGTGCTGCCCCAGCCCATCCGAGCTGCTCTCTCACCCCTGGGGCTGTGATTTCTTCACCCACAACGATCTCTGCAGGAGATTAAATCAGGGGTCAGAGACCTTTCCAGCCTCACATTAATACATTAACAGAAGCACAAAGTTTATTTATGACACAGAAATGGCAATATCAGTCTCTGGTCCATAGATATCCAAACCCTTTTATTACAGAGGTGTTCGAGTATTTTAAGCCTGAGCTCTGTCCTATCTTTCCACAAAATTTCCGTAAGGAATTGAATCGCCTGATCAGAAATGTGTCTGGGCCATATTCTGCTGCCATGAGGGGCTGATGGCAGCATTCCTGTTGACTTCAATAGAATAATAATTTGGGTGCAAAAGTAGCCACATAAGTTCTCTGAAAGTGTGTTAAAGTAATTTTTGACTCCGGACTTCCCATCCTTTCAGAAAGAGTGGTGTGCTCCGTATCTGGCGCTGCTTTGGCAATCGTGTTACAGCAAAGTTGCTTTGAAAGTGCTTGAAAATGATATATAATATAGCTCTTGGAAAAAGAAAATTGATATTGGATTGTTTTTCAAATTTTGTTAAATTACATTATTTCAGCAAAATCCAGAAATAATTTCAGTGTCTTGGAAGATATGAAGCAGTTCCTGATCCTATAAACCTTCACTTACAGGAATGGGGCTGGCTCACCAGAGCAATCTCTTTTGACTCCTATTATGACATGGTGCTAAAAAACTTTCCAAGTGAGCCAGCTGCATGACTGTGCTGAAAACAATCAGAGGGCTTTGTGTGACTGAGATTTGCAGGGATGCCAGTGGCCAGGGGTTTTGTCTCTGCAGGGCAATTCTGACCTTGCTGGATTCTCCATTTAGTGTTTAGGGATGGCTCAAGCTCCATTCACTTGTTTATATTGTCTTATGAGGCACAGATATCATTTCAACTGCCTCCAGCAGAGGTTTTATCTATCTGTCTGATATTTGATGCACAAAGGAAGTTTTCTTTATTTTGGTAATTCACTGCAGGTGACAATTTGCTTAGTTTTGATTCCATTCTGATTACACAACCCTTCTGTTTATTGCAGAGTCTTTCTTGTTTTTCCATTCATCACATCATGCAATTATTTTCATTCCATGTTTCTCCTCTTAAATCCTTGAAGCATCATAATCTGTCCGTCACGTTAATCCATTTTATTTGTTGAAGCCATTGTGTGTGCAGCCAGATTTATATCTCTCAATGCATTGGTGCAGTGTGTCAGTGAATTAATGTTCTGGTTATCTCAGCACTTGGAGCCATTGAGGGAAACAATCAACTCAAAATACAGCAAATAAAAAGAAAGTGGCCATGCTCAGGTTTTTCATCTGACCCCTTGTTCTCCATGCATTTTTATCTGGAGGTTTTTGTGTGTTTTTCTTTTCCTGAGAGCATTTTTCTTTTCTCTCTGTGAGCTCAGTTGGTCTAAATCCCAAATCAATGTCTCTCCATCCACTTTCATGGGCTTTCCATCAAGCTTTATTTGCTTGCCCAGGGTAAACAATTACAGTGTGCAAGACACTGTTAAATTATCAAAATCAGAAAAAAAAATTAGAGAATGGATTTTTATTGTCAGATATAAAAAAGTTGGGGGTTTTCTTATACTGAGATGGAGTTTCTTTATTTTAATTTGTGCCCATTCCTCTTCTCTGCTGCCTGGGTCTGAATGAGGAGAGTCTGGCACCAATATTCCATCTGAGCTGAGAATTTGCACATTTTGGGACCCCTGAGCTCTGCAGGATGAGCAGCCCCAGCGCTCCCAACCCTGCCCTGACCCTGCTCCGGGGTGTCCTTGGCTCTCCTCGAGTGGGGAGACCAAAATGGGATATGGGGAGACCAAAATGGGATATGGGGAGAGAGAATGGGATATGGGGAGAGAGAATGGAATATGGGGAACCCAGAACGGGATATGGGGAGACAGAACAGGATATGGGGAAACCAAAATGGGATATGGGGAAACCAAAATGGGATATGGGGAGACAGAACGGGATATGGGGAGAGAGAACGGGATATGGGGAACCCAGAATGGGATATGGGAACCCAGAATGGGATATGGGGAACCCAGAACGGGATATGGGGAGACAGAACTGGACACAGGGAGATCAGAACTGGACACAGGGAGCCCAGAACTGGACACTCTGAGCCCTGCACTGGGCACAGATCCCCATTATTCCAGTGCTGCTGAAATCCCTGTGCAGTGGGGCACGTGGCACTGCCACTCCCGGGAGAAGGGTCTGTGGGATCATTTGAGAGCCCTCACCAACATCTGTGCCCTGTGCTGAGAGATATGAGCTGGCCAATTCATTGCTGATTGTGTTTATTCATTGTTTTGTTCATTTGCTTTATTTTCTTTTGTTGTTCCACCCAGCTCTAAGAATCCACAACTTCACTGTGCTTCCTTCCCATAACTCTACCTTTGTAAATACCAATGACTCTGCCTACTCTAACTTCTCTGCAACTGTAGGTGAGGATTTACATTTTTTTTTTTGTGTTCTGCATTTGTCGAGCTCGGAGGGTTCTTGTAACACTGGATTCAGAGTTAACACTGAGCTTTGGCTCAAGTGGTCGTGTGGTGGAAGTGTGTTTGTTATTATTGCCTTGCCATAAATGAGCAATAAATGATAAAATGAATAAATAAATAAATAAAATAAATGCTCCTGCGATGTTGCCTGGATTGCTGGAGCACTGGGAGAGGCAGCTCCTGGGAGGATGGGCCCCAGGGCTCCTCCAAAACCTAAAAATTTCTATCAGGCTTAACAGAAACTGAGATGACATTTCTGAGGAATATATGAGAACAAACGGATTGATTTTTTTCTTGTCTTTCAAGGTTAAAATGGACAAGAAACGCTCTGATTTTCCCTGTTTCATTATAGTTTCTAGAGGACACAGTAAGAAAGACAAATTGAAGCAATTTTGCCAAGCCTGGAAGTGAGATCTTGTCAGTCATGACCACTTTAGTTAACATGATGTTATTTTGGGTTTTTTTGTTGGGTTTTTCTTAATGAATAGCAAAATCTATGTATATATGTCCTTTTATTAATTTTCTTTTAAACACCAACACACTAGGAGATGAAAGGAAGAACAGAAAATGACAACTCACCGGGCAGGAATGGGAATAGTTACAGCTGCAGCAGCTCAAAGTAATTTCATTTCAGTCTCTTGCATTTCTGCTGTGTAGGTGCAGCTGAAATGAGGCCTCTTGCCCACTTTACACTTGGGTATTAACTCACATCAAGTTGTTGGAAAATGTGACCTAAGGAGAAGGATGGAAATGGTAAAACTGTCATTTGGGCTGCTCAGATAATAAGAATTTTATACTGGAATACTAAACCAACTATTTTTTTACTCTCTAACAGTAAAAGTATGCTGGCAGAAGTGAACTCTATTAATGATGAACTTCAAATGACCCTAATTCCTTTCAGTCCTTTCTTATCTGCTTTATAGACCATTTGCATCGTTCCCACATAATAAAATATGTTCAAAATGAACGTTATAAAGAGTGGCACCAGTGGCAAAGGAAATGCTGTGGAAACAGAAATGCATTCATCACCTTATGGGAATTGTTCTGGACAGATGAATTTATGGTTCAAGTGCCTTCAGAAGAACTTAGAAATGCTTGATTTGCTCCACAAGGCACACTCACATTTTTAAATTAAACTGATTTTTTTCTGTCAATTAGATGCAGGACTTGATGGTTTCTTCCTCAAAGGGAGGGAATATACCTGAAAACTGATGTTTAAATAAGGATTGGGATGAACTAAGAGAATATTGAAATTTGCATTCACTGCATTCCTTCAGAAAAGGAAAATGCATTCTCACTGCTGGGGTTCCCTTGGAGCAGCTCTGCTCTGAACAATTTTCCAGAAGAAATTCCGAGGAAGGGTCTGAAAACCAAAGTTCTGAACGGTCACAGTCCTTGCAGAAAACCCATCCCAAACAACAGTGGTGATGTGAGATCCTACAGTGAGCAATTGCCATCTGTCAGCCCAGAAACGTTCAGTGTTCTGTGCTCTGTGGAATGCATCTGAACTCTGGTTAAATGTGTTCAGCACTGAGGGTTTGTGCTGGGATTTTGGATTGGGATTTCCCATTGTCCTCATTGCTAAATCAGGACAAAGGAGAACAACTCCCCATCCTCACCTGCAGCCGCACTCAGACCGTGCTGAGCTCTCCTGTGCTAAACAAGGGTCTGGTTTTGGAATTGAGAGGATTCCTGTGCTTTGGCTGTAGGAGATGAATCCACAGCGCTTTTCTCTGGGAGGGAGCACGAGAAAATCAAATAAAATCAATCCTTGTCTGTGTTAGACAGAGAAATGGCCTTTCCCAGTGACAAGGACACACAGCAAAGGGTGTCTGAAAAGGAGATTTCTGCCTTGGGAATGTCCCTTGTCAAGCGTATTTATTGAATCATTTTTTAGTGGAAAGTGGGGTTTGATCACCTTTCAGAAAACAGAAAAAACAAACATTATTTTGTTACATTTTAATTGGTTAAAGAATTTCTTTACCACCTCAGCCTAACAGTAAAACACCTCCAGGAAGTGCTTGGCATTCAAAACTCTAGAAACATGAAATTTACTCAGATTACTAAATAATCATTTTTGGGTGTATGGGTTCTGTCAAACACTCTTAGTTAACCACAGAGCTGAGTGGATATAATGTTTACAAATTTGAAATAAAAGAGACATCTTCATTGTGTGGTCTTTAAAAAATACAACAAGAAACCACCAAACAAACAAACAAAATTGCCAGGAGAAAACCCACAAAAATAACAAAACCATATAGCTGGAACAAGATAAATATCTGAGCTGGAGGAGTCTGTTAAAGTCGTGTTTCCTGGAAGTTTTCCTTTATGTAAATGTTAAACCATAATTTGCTTTTGCTTTAGATATTGTAGAAGGAATGGTGAACAAAGGGATTTACGTTACAGAGAAGAAAGGAGTGACCTTTCTGTTCTTTGGGAGCTATCGAAATTCCTGCATCAGTAACCCAGAGGCTTGTGGACCTGAGGGTGAGCAACTGCATTCATTGTTATTGGCTTTTCTTTTGCTGACAGATTATGGAATTAATAATCACTGTTTCTTTACTCCTTGGAATGAAATCTAAAAATCCAGCTCGGCACTTTATTGATTTTTAAAACAATTGAGCGCTGATTGCTGAAAATTTAGTCTTTTGTAACAACTGCAGTTTAGATCAGAGCTGATCACAGCTACTCAGACTCAGTGTGGGTTTGGGGATTTCAGATTTGCCTCTCCAGATAAAAACCTTTTGGTTTCTGCTGTCATGGAATCCATTTGTCTCCACAGGGAAATCTCTTCGTTCTGTTTCCCTTCCCTTGTTCTTGGGGCAGGATCACCCAATGACAGGTTTGACACTGCAGAGGATGTTTAAAACTCGGTGACATTCAAACCCAACATTCACCACAGAGCATTCCCCAGAGTTTGGAAACTCTGTGGAAATGGGAGTTCCACAGAAAATGTGGCTTTCTGTAAAGCCCAGCAGTCCCTAAACCTGAGCAGCAATGTTAATATTGAATTTCCTTGCTTTTAGTGATTCAGCCATCCTTCAGATGGGTGACATGGCCTGAAGCAGAATCCCTTTTTTTAAAGCTGCTGATGGAGTTTTTAAGCAATAAGGAGACTCTCAGGAGCAGATGGTACTTGTATGGTGCTCTGTGGTGCTGGATCTTCTCACACTTCTTTTAATGCCCCTGGGAAATAAAAATCATCAGGAACTCGTATTCTTTCACCATCCAGAGTACAACATATCAATCAGAATAAATTATTTTGGTAGCACCAGAGCAGTCCCACTATCTCACAAACAAGAGCATTGAAGGCATAAAGCACTGAAATGTTCAGTGGATAAAACGTGAAGAGAACAAATCACATAAACAATAAATACTGAGTCACTGTGGCAGGTATTTATAAAAGGAAAACAAGGAAAACAGACAACACCCTTTTGTGTAAGGAATGAGTCTGTGTTTGTTTCTAATCAGACACACTGTGGAAGGCTGAGGTGGGATTTTTGCCCAGCCTGGTGCTGTTTAACCGTGCCCTGATGTGTTTGTTGTGTTTGTGTTTGCTGTGTCAAACTCTCTTCAGCAGGGAATGCCTTCTGGAGGTGCTGGGATCTCTCCAGATGAAATGCAATAACCAATGAAACCCAAATCCTGCTATTTCTTCTGAGGCTAAATTTCATAACATTGCAGGACTGTTATTTTTGCTTGAGAAAACAAATTCTTCTTGCTTTTGAAATGTTGAAACATTCTTACCCCGCCTTGCTGTTTCTCAAATGATTTGTGAACAATGGTTTTCTGTTTTGGGCTCGTTGAAGTGGCATTTTCAGTCAAAAGAAGCATTTGTGAAAGATGCAAGAGAATGTTCTCTTATTCATTGGTTTGAGGTGCTTTGGAGATTGATTATCATTTCCATGGTGATTATTTTATCCGTTAGACAGGAAGATACTATCTATTAAATCATTAATTCTGCAATAATTTTAAACTTTTTTTGCTAAGGTTATGATAAAAAAAATGTGAAATATAGAAAATTGTGTTCCAGATAGTGGAGGCAGGAAAATTTCTGATGACTATAGCGAGCTGTCTGAGGCTCTTTATCTTCACTCATAAAATTAGGAAACGCATAAAACCCCATGGTTTTAACAAGAAATGCCCATAGTATTTTGAAGGTTTCATTAACTTGTGCTGGGCTATCTGGTAGTAAATTGGCAAAGTTCATAAGTTTAAAGCTCTTTGTAATTGGAGTTCTCTGCAGAGCCTCTTCAGCAGCGCCACTGTGAACTTTTGAAGTGTGAGTGAGGTTTTATTTGCAGTCCGTGTGGCAGTGAAGCCTTTTGAGGTGGCCTTTGTTAAAGAAATAATCCATCAGAACCCTCCAGCAGATCTTCTGTCCTCAGATCACTCCCACTGTCTGTATTCTGCATATTGGAAATCTTTAATTTAACCTCATTTTTTTTTTCATTAAAGTCTCCTCTCCCTTGCTTTCATCAGGAGTAACATTTTCCTTTTTCTGGAAGACTCAAGACCAGCAGGCCAAGCTTCTCCCTGCCTCTGGTGGCCGAGTGATTTCCAGTGGTTTCAAAATCTGTTCAAACGAAGGTGAGGGCTCGGTGGAGTTCTACACCCGTGGGAATGCAATGATGAAGTGGAAAGCAAGCTTTAGCCCGCCAGGTAAAGTTTATGTATTTTTTAAAAGAACCCATTTCTTTGTTGCATTTTGCTTTATTCTTACAGACAGAGGTAGGGAGAAGAGCACAAGTTCAGGAAAGAGAAGTGGATATATAAAAATAGCTGCAGAGCTCTGTGTTTAGGAATTCTCTCAGTGTGGGAGGGAGAGAAGGAGCACAAAGTGCAAAGTGATGGCTCCGTGTCCTGAGCATTTGGCACTGGGTGACAGCCTGGGCTCACCCTGCAGCTCCTGACCCCAGCACCCGTCACTGACCCCCCGAAACCCTCAGNATCACTGACCCCAGCACCCATCAGTGACCCATCAGTGACCCATCAGTGACCCCAGCACCCATCAGTGACCCCCATCTCCTCCGGGGCAGCTCCACGGGGCAGCAGAGCACGGGCAGCAGGACAGGCTGTGATTGATTCCTGCATTCTGCTGTGTTTTTCCCGTTTCTCAGGTCCTTACTGGACCCACATCCTGTTCACCTGGCAGTCGAGAGAAGGGCTGAAGGTCTATGTCAATGGGACCCTGAACACCACGGACCCCGACGGGAAGGTTTTCTACGATTACGGGGACGCCAGCGCCAATCTGCTGACGGGGACAGAGGGGGAGCAGGGCAAGCGCTACGTGAACGGAGCATTCGATGAGTTCATCATCTGGGAGAGGGCCCTGAGTCCCCACGAGATCGAGCAGTATTTCACTGCTGCCATCGGTGAGTGGGGCTGGCACAGCCCTCAGTGCAGCGCTGACTGCAGTGCTGGGGACAGGGATGGAGCTGTGTGACAAAGGCTGTTCTGTGTGCTCAGGGTGTAGGGATGGAGCTGTGTGACAAAGGCTGTTCTGTGTGCTCAGGGACAGGGATGGAGCTGTGTGACAAAGGCTGTTCTGTGTGCTGGGGACAGGGATGGAGCTGTGGGACAAAGGCTGTTCTGCAGGGACAGGGACGGAGCTGTGTGACAAAGGCTGTTCTGTGTGCTGGGGACAGGGATGGAGCTGTGTGACAAAGGCTGTTCTGTGTGCTCAGGGACAGGGATGGTGCTGGTTGATAAAGGCTGTTCTGTGTGCTGGGGACAGGGATGGAGCTGTGTGACAAAGGCTGTTCTGCAGGGACAGGGATGGAGCTGTGTGACAAAGGCTGTTCTGAGTGCTCAGGGTGTAGGGATGGAGCTGTGTGACAAAGGCTGTTCTGAGTGCTCAGGGTGTAGGGATGGAGCTGTGTGACAAAGGCTGTTCTGAGTGCTCAGGGTGTAGGGATGGAGCTGTGTGACAAAGGCTGTTCTGAGTGCTCAGGGTGTAGGGATGGAGCTGTGTGACAAAGGCTGTTCTGAGTGCTCAGGGTGTAGGGATGGAGCTGTGTGACAAAGGCTGTTCTGAGTGCTCAGGGTGTAGGGATGGAGCTGTGTGACAAAGGCTGTTCTGAGTGCTCAGGGTGTAGGGATGGAGCTGTGTGACAAAGGCTGTTCTGAGTGCTCAGGGTGTAGGGATGGAGCTGTGTGACAAAGGCTGTTCTGAGTGCTCAGGGTGTAGGGATGGAGCTGTGTGACAAAGGCTGTTCTGAGTGCTCAGGGTGTAGGGATGGAGCTGTGTGACAAAGGCTGTTCTGAGTGCTCAGGGTGTAGGGATGGAGCTGTGTGACAAAGGCTGTTCTGAGTGCTCAGGGTGTAGGGATGGAGCTGTGTGACAAAGGCTGTTCTGAGTGCTCAGGGTGTAGGGATGGAGCTGTGTGACAAAGGCTGTTCTGAGTGCTCAGGGTGTAGGGATGGAGCTGTGTGACAAAGGCTGTTCTGAGTGCTCAGGGTGTAGGGATGGAGCTGTGTGACAAAGGCTGTTCTGAGTGCTCAGGGTGTAGGGATGGAGCTGTGTGACAAACTGTACCTTTGGGGCACAAACCGTCAGGGATGAATGGATGAGTGTCTCTGCAGCTCTCAGCTCTCTCTGCACCTGCAGTCTGTTTTCTTGGCTCCCAATCCTTCCCTGAAGGATGCAGACTCACAGACCTGTGTTTGCTGTGAGTCAGGGATCACTGAAATGCAATGGGAAATGCAAGGAACGGGATCAGAGCAAAGCCAGAGCCCAGAGCAGCAATCCCTGTCAGTGCTCTGCGGATCTTCATTCCCAGCCTTTCACCACAAAAACGCTGCTGCTCCGAGTGTGAGCAGCAATTCGGGAACATCCACTGGGAATAAAGCTCTCTGCACCTGGAACGTTTGGCTTCACTGCAGCTCTCCCTGTTTTCATTTATTCTTACAAAGTTCCCAAGAGCTAAAGCAATTACATCCATAACTGCTGTGCTTTCCAACCCATGGGAACCATTCCATCACTGAATTTCTGATCCGTGCCTGGAAATGAGAATGTCCGTGTTTGTGATTTCCAAGCAAATATGTACAAAACGTATTTTATAAAAAATTAAAGTATAAACTGGTTTATGTAAAATTGAAATCACTGGAAAAGAAAACCCTCCGCCTATGGGTATATAATGAAGCAATCTATTTGATTTGCCACAAAAATAGTAGGAATTTGCCTTAAGCTTTTTATATGAAACCCTTTTTATTTTAAAAAGTGATTCCTATGAAAATCTTAAAAACTTTTGATTGGGAGAGTACTCATTTGGTAGTCATTTGATACAGGAAATAGCTTTAAAATCTTAAAAATTTATGATGCTCTGGTCACGATGGAAAAAATGCTTTTGCATTTGGCTGCTGTATGTTTGACAACAATCGAGGGTTCCTGCAGCCCTGCCCAGCTCCCAGCTCCCATTAATCACTCTTTGATTAATGGAACTCCAGAACGATGTTCTGTTGTTAACTCGAGGGCAGCAGATTTCGAAATGGACCCAATTCACCGATCTGTGCCCTGACAATGCCAGGGAAGGAGGGCTTTAACAGACACAGAGAGAACCCTTCTTTAACCCCGAAATCCCTGTGACACAGAGAGAACCCTTCTTTAACCCCGAAATCCCTGTGACACAGAGAGAGCCCTTCTTTAACCCCGAAATCCCAGTGACACAGAGAGAACCCTTCTTTAACCCCGAAATCCCTGTGACACAGAGAGAGCCCTTCTTTAACCCCCAAATCCCTGTGACACAGAGAGAGCCCTTCTTTAACCCCCAAATCCCTGTGACACAGAGAGAACCCTTCTTTAACCCCGAAATCCCCGTGGCACAGAGAGAGCCCTTCTTTAACCCCCAAATCCCAGTGACACAGAGAGAACCCTTCTTTAACCCCCAAATCCCTGTGACACAGAGAGAACCCTTCTTTAACCCCGAAATCCCCGTGAGCTCCCAGCACTCCCTCTGCCCTCCCATCTCTAACAATCATGGGAAGCTCTTCCCACCGGGGCAGATCCTGCTCAGGGCTCCATCTCCACTTTCTCCCCTATTTTGGTTACCAGGAGCCTTCCTGGGGCTCGAGGTCCCTGATTGCTGGGCACTGATGTTTGCAGCTCCGTTCTGCAACGCTGCAGGAATGCTGGACCCCAGCTCTGCTGGAATCCAGACTTTTGAACAGTTGTACAGAATTTTGCCTGCGTCCCAGATTTTTCAGGGTCATCTGGAACTGTCAGTTTGCCATGAAAAATGAATGTATGGCCTCTTAATTGAAAGTGAAGCTTGATGTGTATTTTATAGGTGCTTAGGAATTAAAATGGAAAGGGATGGCAGGGATATATTTTTACATAAGTCAGAAGAATTCCAAGGCAACATTATTTTAATATGATTGGAGCACTAGAGAAATGTGGAAAATTAATTTTTGGCTTTTATCTTCAAAGTAATAGACTGATCAGATTTTATAAAATTTCCCACTTAATGTATGAAATTAGAACGTTCTGAGAGGAAGCGATGGGTATTACAATAGTAATCAACATAATAAAGAAAAGTTATATCTACTGATTGATTTTAGGGGATTTATAGCAGGATTGCGGCACACTAATGTGCTTTGACATAAAAATCTTAACAGGACAGCCTGTTTTTTTTATTGAATGAAAAATCATGTTCCTTTTGGATCTGAGAGAGAAATGTGTCGTGTGCATGCAGCCACTGCTGAACTGCACTGAAACACCACACTCCTGGCAAACAATAACTCTTGGTGAGATGTAGATTAGAAGAAAATTTTATTTCTCTATCACGAGTGACTAATAAATCCCTCTGCACGGAAAGGAATCAATATTTTTTAAATGGACCAACTGGAAAGTGTCCAAAATCAAGATTATTCTTCGTGTCTTGGCAAATCATTTCCATCATGCTCATACGGCGATTTTCAGTGGCCACCGGGCGAGAGGGGACATTCATTAGCACACCTGGCTAATGAGCAGCAGTCGGGGTGTGCTGCTGCCAGCTCTCACACTGCTCACACTGCTCAGGTGACATTGGCACTGTCACTGCACTCTGAGGCTCTGCTGGGCTCCTCTCGTGCTGGGCAAAGCTGGGATCCCCAAGAGCTCAATCACAGCACCATTTCCACCTCTGCTCTTTCCTTTGAGGGCTCCTCAGGTTTGCTGCAAGCAGTGGATATATTTCCACTGGCTTTGAATATGTTTGAGATATTCAGATTTTCCAGATTTTCTAATGTGCAAAAGCCTTTCTGCATTGCCTTCACGGGTGTGATTTGATTTGGCACTCAGACAAGGCAGACTCCAGATGTGAGTGAACATCAGCATTTGGAGATCAGAGCTGAGCCTTGAGCCTCGTTATTTTCAGTGTCCCAATGTTCCAGTCCCAGATTGTCACAGAGACAGAGATAAAACAGATCTTACATGAAACTGTCAGAACTGCCCATAGATCATCATTTGTTTCTGAGAAGACGCTGGATTTAAAAAAAATCCCTGAAGAATTTCTCTAAAGGTTGGGGAAAGGGCTGGTGAAGAAAGATTGATGTCAGTGTTTTTACTGTACTTGTTTTTGATTGAGATACAACTGGAAACTTCCTGTTTGCCAACAAAGATTGAAGTATGTGAGATTTGAACTACTGCAATGCTCATCAGTGGAATAAGATCGATGAGAGAATCAGAAAATTAAATGTTTTAAACAAGGCTGTGTAGCTGCAGCACTGCAAATAAGTAAAATCCACAAACAGAAAATCTGCTGCCTTGAGTTAGAACTGGCTCAGCCTGACCTGAGAATATCTATATAAAAATATGTATCTGATATGCAAAACTCAGATTTGTTAATGCTCTCATTTGTTTTGTATTTCCCCAGGTGTGCAAGTTTTGCTCTCTTCAACACTTCCATGGTCTCTGATGACACCCACTACAAAACCCGTGGTAGGACAGTCCTGAAAACTCCTCTCCATAGTGTCAGAATGGGAGCCCCAAGGAGATTCATTGTTAAATAAAATATTTTCTATATTGAATCGATCTATCTATCTATCTATCTATCTATCTATCTCTCTATCTCTATTTATCTCTCTCTATCTCCATGTACCCACCTGCCTCCCCCTCTCCTTTCCATTCCCGTGGTTCCTGGGTGTCTGCAGCACCCCGGGATCCCTGTTGGGGTGAAGCACCAGGGGCTGCTGGCTGTGGGGGATCCCGGTGATTTGTGTAGGGGATCCCTGTGATGCTCTGTAGGATCCCTGTGATGCTCTGTAGGATCCCTGTGATGCTCTGTGTCTGTGCTGATGCTCTGTAGGATCCCTGTGATGCTCTGTAGCTGTGTCTGTGCTGATGCTCTGTGTCTCTCTGCAGCTCCCCACCAATGCCTACCACCCCGTTATCGCCAGCCTGAGCCAGGACAGAGGTTCCCATTCCCCCAGCACCGTGCTGGGGTTCCTGCAGAACGTGTCCTTCAGCTTGCCCAACAAATCCCTGTCAGAAAGCACCGCCCTGAGCCTGACTGAGGTGAGTGTGGGGACCCGGCGATGCTGACATTGCTCCAGAACCCCGAATTCCCAAGGCAGCTTTGAAAGTTTCTGCTCATTGCAGAAAATACGAATCTGACCGGGGTGTCGGGGTGAGGATTCGCCCCAAAGGTACCGGGGTGAGGGAGGACCCTGCTCCTCTCCTGCCGTCCCTGCTCCTCTCTGCCATCCCCGCTCCTCTCCTGCTCCTCTCTGCCATCCCTGCTCCTCTCCTGCCCCTCTCCTGCCATCCCTGCTCCTCTCTGCCATCCCTGCTCCTCTCCTGCTCCTCTCTGCCATCCCCGCTCCTCTCCTGCTCCTCTCTGCCATCCCCGCTCCTCTCTGCCATCCCTGCTCCTCTCAGGGTCACTCATTGTCGCCTCTGTCCCTGGGGTCACAGCTGGGCTCGGCTCCTGGGCACACAGAGCACCAATCTCCGGGCTCAAGTGATGGATTTTATTTAAGCCAAGCCCAGAGGAGGCGGTTTGTGCAGTCTGAGCTGGGGACAGGGGTCGTGTCCCGCTGCCATCGAGTTCTCCTGCTGTAAAATGATCGGGATCCGTTGCTGATTGCGGAGCAGGAGCTGTTACCGCAGGGATTGCTCGGGGCTCGCTGCCGATTGCTCCTTTAAACCTGCGCCTAATTCCAGGCTGACAAGGACGCTTTACCCAGACAAACAATACAAATAAATGCTTCTGAAAACGACAGGGACAATTGAGAGTTTGTGTTAAAAGCTTAGCATCTGCAAACTCTAAAGCTTGGATTTTACGGATCACAGTTTAATACGCAGCAAAAGCCCTTCCAAAAAGCTCTAATACATTGTTTCCTTTGTTTTGATGAAAAATTTGTGTGGGCTCTGAATGGAAAATGGAACGTCATCCTGTCAGACACCGTACCCGCTCCCCGCATCATCCCAGTTGCTGTTTGCTTGCTTTTCATGCTGCCTGACGCTGCTTTGTGTGCCGTGCAAGTGATTTGCAGGCAGAAATGTGGGACGTGATGATCTTCAGCAGAGCTATTTTGGGAAGTAAATAAAGAGCGCCCCGATCATACACAGGGCTCTGCCGTTTGATGGATGGTTGGGTTTGCATTGTCTGCCGCTAATTCCCTGACAGACAGGCACTGAGCACACATGTGGCTTTCTGGAAAGTTATCTCTGCCCTGATTGCCATACGCCTCACAGCACAAGGAAATTTGATTTAAGCGATATGCAATAAACTCTGTGATTACCGACGCACGTTTAGAATCAATCGCTTCTGACAAATCTGACTTGGGTTTTGTTCTGTCGTGTCTTGCACACTTCACAGTGGAGCTTTGCTGTATCCATTCCCCGAAGGCATTTTAGTAGATAAGTTTAAGCAGGAGACGTGGGGTTTTTTATTTAAATTTTCAGTGGAGTTTTCTGCACTGCCTTTTTTCCTCCTGTCAGGGCTCCCCAGGCAGGGGCTGTGCTGTGTGAGCCCTCGGACGGTGACTGTCCCTGCCCTGACTGTCCCAACCCTGGACTGTCCCTACCCTGAGCTGTCCCTGTCCTGTGCTGTCCCTGCCCTGGACTGTCCCAACCCTGGACTGTCTCTGTCCTGTGCTGTCCCATCCCTGTGCTGTCCCTGTCCTGAGCTGTCCCTGTCCTGAGCTGTCCCTGTCCTGTACTGTCCCATCCCTGGACTGTCCCTGTCCTGAGCTGTCCCTGCCCTGTGCTGTCCCAACCCTGGACTGTCCCAACCCTGGACTGTCCTAATCCTGAGCTGTCCCTGCCCTGACTGTCCCAATCTTGGACTGTCCCTGCCCTGGACTGTCCCTGTCCTGTGCTGTCCCAATCCTGTGCTGTCCCATCCCTGTGCTGTCCCTGCCCTGGACTGTCCCAACCCTGGACTGTCCCTGTCCTGAGCTGTCCCATCCCTGTGCTGTCCCTGTCATGAGCTGTCCCATCCCTGGACAGGTGGAGCAGCCTGTTCTGTCCCTGCCCACGAAGAGGGGTTGGGATGAGATGATTTTTCAGGTCCCTTGCACCTCACACCGCTCTGCGGTTCCACTGATGCCATACGATTTTCTCTGAAATGGGAGGATGGGTTCAGCTGAGTCTCAGTGTCAGCGTTTGCTCAGCTCAGGGTGATGGCATTACCCAGGGCTGTGCTTTTATAAAATCGTTCTTGCTTTGCAAAGTCCATGCAGAGCACGGTGACAATGAGTGCTGGCAGGAGAGGTGGCTCTGTGACTCCAATGGCAGTGGGTTTGTCACCTTCACAGGAACAGCAGGGAAAATCCTGCCCTGCATCCTCGCCAGGAGCTGCAGCTGATTAATAAATAATCCAGTTCTATTTGTCTTGTAGGCATTTTTAAAAGCTATTGAAGACTTTATGCTGCTGTCCAAGTGGATTGATGGACCCGAGGTAAGACAATGGGCTCAGATTTGGGATTCACTTCAGCTGCATAAACTGACACGGATGACAACGGGACTGGCTGTTATCTGTTATCTGTTGTTATCCTTGCTGGGAGTTTTTGGCACTATGACTTTCTGATTTTATCATCTGTCACTGATGAAACACCTGCAGGGTGAATCCAGAAACTTCCTGCGTTTTTTGCCTGAATCTAAGAAAGAACAGATTTCAGAACAGAACCCTTTTAAACAGAAAGGAGAAGCTAAAGCCCAGGGAGGTCTCACTGAAGCATAAAATGCTTTTAAGACAAAATGATGTCTAATTGATTTAAGTTCTTAGCTTAAAATCCTTGATCATCTCTGGTGTAAATGGATTTCAGATAAAACAGATTTATTTTTCACTGAAACATGCATTTACTCTGAGATTTTTTGGACCAAGTTTCAAACTGGAGGGTTAAAGTAGCTTTTCTACCGAGGAGTGTTTTAATAAAGATGAAAGAAAGGCCAGACTGGCGTCTGAGCTGCAATCTGATACAATCTTTATGTATTGTCAAACAAATTCTGTGCAGTTCTTGGCCTCATCCTGCTGAGCCCTGAGTGTCACTGACTGCCAGAGCTGGTGGCAGCCACATCTGGAGCCACTTCCAAACACAGCAGTGTGTGCGTTCTGCTCTGGGAGCCCTCTGTGTCACACTGTGTCACACTCTGTGTCACACTGTGTCACACTCTGTGTCTGTGTCACACTCTGTGTCTGTGTCACACTCTGTGTCACACTCTGTGTCACACTCTGTGTCTGTGTCACACTGTGTCACACTCTGTGTCACACGCTGTGTCTGTGTCACTCTGTGTCACACTGTGTCACACTCTGTGTCACACTCTGTGTCTGTGTCACACTCTGTGTCACACGCTGTGTCTGTGTCACACTCTGTGTCTGTGTCACACTCTGTGTCACTCTGTGTCACACTCTGTGTCTGTGTCACACTCTGTGTCACACGCTGTGTCTGTGTCACACTCTGGGTCTGTGTCACACTCTGTGTCACACTGTGTCACACTGTGTTTGTGTCACCCTCTGTGTCACACTCTGTGTCTGTGTCACACTCTGTGTC
>VZRP01013138.1:80544-121328 GCA_013397995.1 Malurus elegans | reverse complement strand
TGCTCTGGGATGCTCTGGGTGCTCTCTGCAGCAGTTGAGGATGCTCTGGGATGCTCTGGGATGCTCTAGGATGCTCTGGGTGCTCTCTGCAGCAGTTAAGGATGCTCTGGCTGCCCCCTCTCCATGCAGTGTGTTCTGTCTCTGCCCCAGCCCTGCAGCTCAGGGCTGTGTGTGCCATGGGCAGCTCTGCCCCGATGGATGCCCCTCTCCAGGGATGGCTGATCCAACGGGAGTGCTCTGCCTGGTTCTCTGCTGGGTTTCTTTGGTGCGTTTCTCTTTAGGGCTAAAATGTGTGGGAAGGAAAGAGCAGCGTGGGAGTGGCGGGTTGGGAGGGATGGAATGGGACATTGTGCAAATCATTCAGTATCAAAGTCCCACAAAATCCTCTGAAGGCAGCGTGGAGGGAAAACGCTCCTTAAAAATGCGTTATTAAAACTGATTATTTGTTTTAACAAACAAGTAACCTTACACTTATCTAACCTCCTTGGAGTATGTGATGCCACTTTAAATCATGTATTTCACAGTTAACCACACAAACATTGGACCCAAATATATCCTGTGAACATAAAACATGAGGAATGATAGAGGAATTTCCAGTAAAAAATTTATAAAGAATTTGCAGAGACTCAGTGCTTTATTGTGGTAAAGCCTGGACCCAAGGGAACAAAAGCACAGCTTCAGGATGTAGTGTACTTCTACACTGTATATTTTCATTTTTCATAGTCTGCAGACTGTTGATTAGCTTCTTACTTCCTTTGATTTGAATATTTTGTATATCCCAGAACTAGATTTACATATTTTAGCTCTTTCTCTGGCTTTCTCTTGAGGAAAGTTAGAACTCAGTAAATATTACCTAAAAAAAAGGCAAAAAAAAAAAAAAAAAGCCATAAATATTTTTCCACTCCAGCAAAAAAAAGACTTTGAACTAGCTTCCTGCAACCATCAACTAGCCAGCAGAATACAAATGTACTGGCAGGAATATTTAGCAGAGCAGCAAATTTTAAGTGGTTACAGAAGACTGTTCCTGGAAGGCAGACTCCAAAAAGGAAGCTGTGACATTTTTTTCTAGGTATCTGCTATTTTTTGTGTGTTTTATACACACGTGCCTGACTCTGTCTTCACTAAAGATATGTCAAAGCACTTGGAGATTTACTGGATTAAATGCAGTGATAAATGTTTAAAGGTAATTAATTGGATTAAATACAGTGATAAATGTTTAAAGGTAATTAATCAACAGTGGCTCTGTCCCAGTGCTGCCTCTCAGAGATGTTTTTCTCTTTCCTGCTGCACTCATTTCATTCTGATATTTGCTGGTGACCAACTCTTGTAGAACATGATTTTATTACTCGATATCTGAGCTCCCCTGTCTTTCTCACTGCATTTTCTTTTGATTCATCAAGGAATTTTGCTTTCAGCCCCCAGCTTTTCGCTCTGACTTTGCAGCTGGCAGGGAGTTCATTTGTTTCTGAGCTGTAGAATATTGTGCCAAAATGTTGGGGCTGTTTTGGGGGTGTTTTCGCTGCCCTTTGCACTCAGGGAAGAGCAGGGAGAATTCTTGCTGGTCCTGTCTGGGTCAGGAGCGGTGCCAGGAGGGGACATGGGTTTGTGAGCACAGACCCAGATTTGTCCCCCAGCTGTGTTTGTGCCAGGCTGCAGCCCCAGAGCTCAGTGTCCCTTGGGTTCCCGAGCTCCTGGGGAGGGGATCAGGCCTTGGGTGCTGCTTTTCCAGTGAGAAGGAGCAGTGGGCACAGGCAGAGCCTGTCCTGGGTCCCCTGGATCCCCCTGGATCCCCCTGGATCCCCCCGGATCCCCCCGGATCCCCCCGGATCCCCCTGGATCCCCATGGGTGCCTCTGGCTCTGCAGGGCTGGCTCGGTGCAGGTGGCACTGCAGTGGGGTCAGTGTCATGGGGAGGATCATCCCTGTGCCATGTGCCACCTCTCCATACCAGGTGTCACCTCCCATGCCATTTGTCACCTCTCCATGCCAGGTGCCACCTCCCTGTGCCATGTGCCACCTCTCGATGCCAGCTGTCACCTCTCCATGCCAGATGTCACCTCCCATGCCAGGTGTCCCCTCCCGTGCTGTGCTGGGCTGTGACAGCTGCTGGGAGGTGGCTCAGCCCCGTTCAGCGTGGGAGAATGAAGGGCACCACAGAGAGCTGCATTTTGCATTTTGTACACAGCCTCTCCTGTGACAGAACGTCTGCCAACTTCAAGAAAACATAAGCTAAAAATAAAGGTAAATTTCAGAGCACTTGGGAAAAAATTGTGCAGCTGAAACATATGGTGTGACGAGAGTCTGAGTACCTTGTATTTTAGAGCTAAATATAGATAAGTGTATTCCAGTATACCCTGTTTAATTGGAGAGTATGGCAAGAGTGCAGCTCTTTTCTCAGTCAATGAAAATGGGCAAATCTGACTGGCAGCGAGACAAAAGTGATCAGAACACGTTCAGATGGGGCTGTGAGCAGTGAGGGATGGCTCAGCTCTGCTCTGAGCCTGCCCTGCTGAGGAGGAGGATGGAGGGGGAGGGTGAATGCTGGGTGAAGGGTGGGTGAGGATGAAGGGTGGATGAAGGCTGGTGGGGATGAAGGGTGGATGAAGATGAAGGGTGAGGATGAAGGGTGGATGAAGATGAAGGGTGGATGAAGATGAAGGGTGGATGAAGGGTGGGTGAGGATGAAGGGTGGATGAAGATGAAGGGTGGATGAAGGCTGGGTGATGGTGAAGGGTGAGGATGAAGGGTGGATGAAGGCTGGGTGAAGATGAAGGGTGGATGAAGATGAAGGGTGGATGAAGGCTGCCAGGGGAGCCCAGGAGCTCCTTCAGAGCGGGACATGGGGCTGGCTGCTGCCCTGGCTGGCCCCCAGCTGACAGCACAGCAGGAATTTATCCCACACTGATCATACGTTGCAGTGCCAGTGACTTTTTATAACACTCCTCAAACCCCTATTCCTGTGGGGAAGCATTCCTGGGGCGGGCAGGGGAATGATCGCTCTCAGATGTCGCTCTGCACTGGGGCAGTGCTGCTTTGCCGGCTGCAAGCTCAGGTGAGCAGATTCCCTGGGCTCCCAGTCAGGTTTGGAGAGGAGGAGGAGGAATGTAGACCCCAACTGGGATATCATTACAGGAATCTCTTTCCCCTTTCTCACATCTCCCTCCTTCTCCCCTGCCATATCCTGAAATTCAGATCCTAAATGGCCATCCCCAGCAGCCATCCCAACCTGCTGTGTTATTTCATTTGAAGTCACTTTGGTTTATAATTTCATGCTCGCCCTACATTCCTCTGGTATAATCTGTGTAAGTATTCTCCAGGGTTCACTCTGTCCTGCTCATGGCAGCTACAAGAACTCCAGACTTTAATGAAATGATGGGAAGAGGCAGAAGGTCCAGCACGGCTGTGCCTGGTGCTGCCGGGCTGAGGGGAGGGAGGGATTGATGGAGAGCACCAGGCAAGGGAGGTGATTTATCTCCTAAAAATGTTATCACTGGAAACGTGTGTTAAACAAACTAAACAGAGCTCAGATATCACAGCTGCTCCACTGTGCCAGTTCTGGAGGGGTAAACGAGTAATAATCACCCTCAGGAAAATATCTGAGCACAGCTGGGCTCAGTACCTGGTTTGCTTCATGAACAAAAGGGTTTTTTGAAATTCTTTTTGTTTCCTGAGTAAGAGCTCTTGGTGAAAACTTCAGGTTTCTTGCAGGAAGGTGATGGTGGCACAGGAACCTTAAGATGCCTTAAATCCCACAGTCACTCCTTTGAGGTTTGCTCCTGTGCTCTCATTTTATGATATTTCTAAGGTGTTTCTAAGCTTTTCTCCGACCATTCTGCTAAGTGATTTCCATCTTTTCCACCTGAAGAAGCAGCAATCGCATTATTGCAATAACAGAAGTGTCCATTGCTGCAATTAAACATTGCAAAATGAGCAGCTTGGGCCCTAAGGACCTACAGATACCTATATTTAATTTCTGCTACATAATTAGTAGTTTGAAGAGTAACAATCTCGATTCCAAGGTTCAAAGATATGAAGTTCTGTTCGACCAAAGGTGGGGCGGGCTGTGATTGGTGTCAGAGGATTTGATCTCAGCTGTTGTGGATACAGATTTTGAAACTCGTGGGAAGTAGATCCATGAAAGAGAATTGCTATCCAGCTGTAAAATGAGTAAAAGAGTGTGGAGTCAGGAAAGGATTTGTGCAGCGATGTTTGATGGATCAGCTCTGGAATAATGCGGGTGGTGCTCCTGTTTTGGGTCTGTGGGTCAGTTCCTCCCGGGAATGCAATCACAGATTCCCCAGATCTCAGAATTCCGTGTCTCCTCTCTGTTAATGACTCTTGGAACAGAAGAATGTCCCTGGGAAAAACCTTGTCATATACTGAGCTTTGGCTTTAATTAAACTTCAAGCAACTTTATCTTCTCAGAATCACATGTAAGATATACACAATGTTTAATTTGAAATAGAAATAGCATCACTATAGAATCGTCTATTTAAAGATACATACCTAGAATCCTCTATAGGAAGATCTAAGGTGATTGTTCCCCGGATTTGTTTTTTCACATGAAATATTGACATAACAAAGCAGCCATCAGACAGCAGTTAGAATGATTATTTAGTTCAACCTAGTTCAGTGATTGCATAGACCTGACAGCTGCTGCTTGTCAAGAAACAAGAGACTTGTAAAGTCTGGCTTACTAAAAAAAAAAAAAAAAAAGAAACACAGATGCTGAAGCAGAAAAATACCTTTAAAGTTATATCAGTTGCACAAGAAAGAGAGAAACTCCCTTACAGGAATGTTCTGTCTCTGTGCAGCATTCACCGTGTGCTGTCAGAGAACATTCTGGGGGCAGGAGGTGCAAGCAGGGCTGAGCCAGCCCAGGCTGGTGGACAGCACCATCATGATGGTCAGTGCTGTCACTGTCCCCTGGGCACTTTGGGGGCTTTGGCCAGGCTGATGGTCAGTGCTGTCCCTGTCCCCTGGCCCAGTTTGGGGGCTTTGGCCAGGCTGATGGTCAGTGCTGTCACTGTCCCCTGGCCCAGTTTGGGGGCTTTGGCCAGGCTGATGGTCAGTGCTGTCACTGTCCCCTGGCCCAGTTTGGGGGCTTTGGCCAGGCTGATGGTCAGTGCTGTCACTGTCCCCTGGCCCAGTTTGGGGGCTTTGGCCAGGCTGATGGTCAGTGCTGTCACTGTCCCCTGGCCCAGTTTGGGGGCTTTGGCCAGGCTGATGGTCAGTGCTGTCACTGTCCCCTGGCCCAGTTTGGGGGCTTTGGCCACACTGATGGTCAGTGCTGTCACTGTCTCCTGGGCACTTTGGGGGCTTTGGCCAGGCTAATGGTCAGTGCTGTCACTGTCCCCTGGGCACTTTGGGGGCTTTGGCCAGGCTAATGGTCAGTGCTGTCTCTGTGTCCCTGGCCCAGTTTTGTCCGTTCCAGCCCTTACAATGAGAGAATTCTCCCCTGTCCATGGGAAGGAGCCCCAGGAAGCAGAACTGGGCTGTCATGGACAGGCAGGCTCTGCCCCTCTCTGTAAAGCTCTCCCTGGCCCTGCTCCAGTCTCTTTTTTATTGCTTGGGTTTGTTTTCAGTGCAGTTGCCAAAGGAGTGGCAGTTTTGTGTGATGTGCTGATACATCCACAGTGCTCTGGCTCACCTGCAGGAATTACAATGGATTTAACTGAAGGCTGTGCTGAAAGAGTTTAGCAAGGTGTTTTCATAATGTTTTTATTCACCTGAAACAACACGCACATGAAGTTTGGTACATGTGTTTGAAAAGTCCGAATCAGTTGATTTGTATTCTCTTTCTTGCTGCTCTCTCTATAAAATCAAAGTTCAATTTCTGCTCTGCATTCCAGGCTCTCGCCTGCATCAACAACGGCAGATGTGTAACATAACTTGATTCTCAAATTGGAAAGCAGGACATAGAAACGGAGTCTGTGGGGTAAATAGAGAGCAGATGAATCCTGGGAGTGTTCAGAGCTGTGCCCAGGACAGCCAAAGCTGAGCCCAGCAGTTTGTGCTGCTGTGTGTGTGTGACACACCTCTGACACCACATTTGGTACCCACAGTAAATGAACAGAGCCTCTGGTGTTGGGCAGTCCTTGGCAGACACAGCACGAGTCACACACGGATAAAAGGCAGCTCTGGGTGCGAGGAATCCCGGGCAATGTTTTAGTAAGCAGGGTAATTTAGGAGAAATTTGTGTTGTAATCAACCCCTGCTGTTAGGCAAGCACTGGATTGATAAACCAGGAGATGAATCAATCCATTCAATGCCATCATATCAAACTACAAGATGGATAGGAGTGGAGCAATAATAGAATGCAAAATAAAACCCAGAGAGGTGCAGCAGATGTACAAGGCCAAAACTCTGTGAAAAGCCATAATAAAGAGGAATACATGTGGAGGCCAGCAGCTGAATGCATCTGCACTGCTCAGGGCCCATATTTCTGTCTGGGCTTTGCAGTGGCAGAGCTTCAGATGTGTTCACCTTCTGCACCCTCAGAAGCAGGCTGAAAAGGCTGTATTTCATTCTGCAAACAGGATATTTAATGTCCTCCCTCACTGCCAGGCAGGGCTAAGGTGTTCCGAGGCACCAACATCAAAGTTTAAAATTTGCTGTTTACCGAATGCATAAAGAAAAGGGTGCAGCTGAAGTGGTTATTTGAGGAGTAAAATAACGTAGGACTTTATGGAAAAAGCTGGAAGAGAGGATAAAACAGGCAGATGGAAAGATGGGATAAATGATTTACTCTGTCAGGTGCAGCTGTGGCTGAAGGTCACCCGCTGGATCAGCAGAGGAGGGTGAGAACACCCTGAGATGGATATTTGACAAATAGAGAGCTGGTAAGAAGTCTTGTGTAGAAGTGATGCTGGACCTTCCTAGAGATAAATTTGGTTCCTTTTAAAGTATTATCCTAAGGTTGCTTTTGTGGGATCCTTTGTAACTTACTGGAGACTGGTTAAAAGCCTAAAGATTTGGTGTCACTTTATTCTCCTTTTGCTCCATGTTGTGTAATGTAACACAGTACCTTGAGCTCTGGATTTGCCTTCAGGGGTGTTTGGAACAGAGCAGAGATGGATTCCAAAGGGCAATAGGGTGGGCAGTGCTCAAGTGTAACCCCAGCCCTAATCCTAATCCCAATCCTAACCCAATCCCAGCAAAGTCTGGACTCCAGGTAAGGCCCTTCCTGCAAGGTGGGGAAGGCCAATGGCAGCTGAAATTCTGAATTCACATTGCACAATATCAGCAAATAAAGGTCATGAGGGACAACAAATCCCCCACACCCTGGTCTTAATTTATTTTAAACAGCAAAACAAATGAAAGCAAATTAAACTCATAAGTCATAGCGTGAGCAGAGTCCAAGAAAATGTCAGCTCCAATAAAATATGACAAATAAAAGTATTGGCATAAACGCCAAGGATTTATATCGTTGGCACCACAAGAAGGCCTTCGTTAGCTGATCTTGAGACATGACTCAAAATGTGAAGAATGAGAAGATAAATATAAATAAAGGGATTTTTTTTCCTAAATGCTGAAAGGGTTATTTTTAACACAGTAAACATTTTCATTTTAAGTTAACACTAGTCAGTGCAATTGGAAGAACTTTTCAGTGGGTTTAGCACAACCGGCTGAAATATTCAAAATATTCTGTACAGAACTGTCATGGAGCTGCATAAAACAGATTATTATATTAATCAGATTATAATAACCCAGAGCATCATTCACAGTCTTCATAATGAGCTCTCAGTAATGAGTTCTGTGTTACTTTTCCTTAGGTATGACATTTCTGGAGGGAGGGAATTCATTGTTCAGAATACAAACCCTGCACTGGTATTTTTTATTGCAGTCAAGGTTCTGACAGCAGAGGGATGGTGCATCAAGGGGGTCAATTCCAGGGTTTGGGACTCTTTTCTGGGGGTCCCTCAGGGGGTGACATTCCCTGGTGACATTCCCTGGTGACATTCCCTGGGTCAGGTGGGGGTGACATTCCCTGGGTGACATTCCCTCAGTGACATTCCCTGAGTCAGGTGCGGGTGACATTCCCTGGGTGACATTCCCCCGGTCAGGTGGGGGTGACATTCTCTGGGTGACACTCCCTGGGTGACATTCCCTGGGTGACATTCCCCTGGTCAGGTGGGGGTGACATTCCCTGGGTGACATTCCCTGGGTGACATTCCCCCGGTCAGGTGGGGGTGACATTCCCTGGGTGACATTCCCTGGGTGACATTCCCTGGGTGACACTCCCTGGGTGACATTCCCTGGGTGACATTCCCTGGGTGACATTCCCCCGGTCAGGTGGGGGTGACATTCCCTCAGTGACATTCTCTGGGTGACATTCTCTGGGTGACATTCCCTGGGTGACATTCCCCCGGTCAGGTGGGGGTGGCTGGGGTCACTGCTGCACTGGAATCGGGGCAGGAGGAGGAAATCAGACACGGCCTCGGCTCTCTGCTCTGGGTGTAACTCCAAAAATCTGCTTTGGAGGGACTGAGAGCTGCAAGGCTGAACAGCCATTCCAGAGAAGCACAACAGCAAAAATGCAGAGCAACACTCATGGCAGTGAGGCTTTGGCCTGAAGTACCCGAGATGTTTTTCATCCTTTAATTAAATAACATCAGTGTTCAAATAACAGATCCTGCCTGTCAAAGAATACAGTGCACTCATTCGAGTGATCTCCACCAGAATAATTGCCCTACAATCAAGCTGTAATTTGCCTTTTCAAGTAGACTGAATGATCTAGATTGATTGAAAAAAAAAGGAGCTGCTTTTTTAAAACAGAAAATAAAAGATGTTCATTTCACGTTCTATATTTTTTTAAAAATAATTAATCATGAGATGCCATTTGGCTAATCTAAAATAGCTTCTGACAAAACCCCCAGGATTTGGCTTGCAGCTTTCAGCTTGTACTGGTGGATGTTAGGAGAGGATATGATGTGTAAATTAATCACAGTCTCTGTGGCCCTTCTACAATGAGATTTGTCTTGTCCTCAAATTACACGGAATTACTGCATCCAGAAACCTGGCCACAAGGAAATTGCTCAAAGTGTCCCCATCAGGTCCCCTTCTTCATTTTCTGGCAGTGAGAAATTCTCTTATCCAAATCCTCTCACTCCTGCTGTGCTGACGGTAACTGATGGGAGCCCTGGGAATGCTCAGGTGAAGGCTCTGCAGAGTTTTGGGGGTGAATTGCTCTGGGGTCAGGATTTTCAGAGAGTGCAGTAAAATCTGCTGAATTCACAGCAGTTTGGCTTTCTCACAGAGTGAGAATTGCTCCTCATCTCCTTTGCCTGGCACTGGGTGCAGCTGTGAGCGCTGAGCAATTCCTGGCTGGCAGGGCTGAGGTTGGCATTGCCCATGTAAAAATGACCTGACAAGGATCACTGGTGCCTTTGCAATTATTGGGTCACTTTTAGTCCTGTGAATAGATTTTTTTCTTTTTTTTTTTTTTCTTTTTTTTTTCTTTTTATTAATCTGACCCTTAAATTTCTGCTTAAACCTTATTTTTATGAAATCTTAATGCTGTCCAAGACCTCTCTTCCATAGGCAGCTGTTTATATCAAAGTATTTAATTTGAGAAAGTCATATTGTAATGATCAGAACACCGAAAGCACAAAGCTGACAGACAAATGGCTGTTTTGTGGAAAGCTGGGGAAAGTACAGAAAAATATATTTAGAGAAAACCCTAAAGCAAAAGATTTGACCAGCAAGTTAAATTATACGAGTAAAGTTTAAAGCCATTTCTTCCAGAAAACCCTGAAGGTTTTGTGGTATAAGGCAATTTCTTCAGTCCCGAAGAAATGACTGTAAGAGCATTGGAAACTTGAATTAAATTAATAAAAATGAAAACTGTGTAAACCTTTGTTCAAACTCTGAACCCTACAGTTCCTGCATTTTCATGAAATTCAAAAAAAGATATCGCTCCCTTTAAAATACATGGTAGGGCTGCAGTTGTGGGTTGGTGTTTGAAGGGGATTGAAGTGCTGTGGAAACAGCTTTTCATGTGGCATTCCTGTTTGTGGCTGAGCAGCTCTGTGCTCAATCCCAGCGCTCCCAGGAGTTTGGAAAAGCTGCACTTTGTGTGCCAAGTGTCACAGATGCTCTATGCAAACCACGCAGTTTTGGAGGAGTGTCCCCATTCTGAGCCTTCTAAAGTTAAATTAAGAAAAAAGACTGGAAATTATCTGGTTTTGGTAGAGTTCCTCTTTCTGCCAATACACCACTCTTCATTTTTTTCCTTTCCTGTGATGTGCCTGCTCCTGCAAACAAAAGTGTTCCTGTTCTTCTGTCAGCATTCTCTCCTTTTCCTTTGGTTAACTGCAGTTTTTTAAGGGCGCTGAATTAAAGTATAAATCACTTTCATTCTTAATAGCAGTCCTGAATATGGAAATCTGCTTTCTGTGATGGTGAATATTGAGATGAATCCATCTGCACAAGAAGTTTATTTTCATCCTTTTACCCCATGCTTTTACTGCCTTAGGTTTGTCCCTGACTTGGGGCTTTTGTGGCTCCCTTGATCATTGTGTTTGTGAACTGCAGTTGTATAAAGTGAGTGTGTGTAATTACAAAGGGAAAGGGAAAAGATAGTTTTACACTGACCAAGCCTTTAATGTCTAAAACCAGTTTCTAGATCTGGCACAATCTGCTTCTCTAATTTGGAGCAAACTATTTAAATGCAGTTGGGTCGCTTGGGTGAAATAAAGAGAAGTATGATGAATTATCTCAAGAAGGGAAATAGTCAATAATAGTTCAGTTTGGAAACAATGTCTGGACACATTCAGTAATCACAATGATCTTCCAGCCCTTTTTTTTTTGTTGTTAACCATTCTGTTCTCTTTAGCTCTTTGTCTTGTCAGAGCTGAAACTCTGTGTGCTCAGTGCTTGGCATGTTGGCACTTGACACACAGAGTTATCACAGAGATTTTAGGATGTGTTACTGCATCACTGGCTGAAATTATTTGGCAGATAATTTATGATATTATTTCTGGGAAGTTTTCCTTTTCCAATGCACGTATTTTAAAAAACCCAAACAACTTCCCATGCCCATCTTCCAAAGAAGATCTGAGCAAGCCCCGTTCTGGCCCCACCAATGGCCAAGTTCCCACTGGCTTCACACAGACCAGGAGCTGGTTTTTATGTATAGATGTCATTTTTGCAGTAGAACAAAGTGAAGTTAGCTGCAATAACTTGGGCAGCTCACACAGTTGCTGGTTCCCATATGCCAAAATATTTCACTGTTTGGTTTGTGACCATTTCTCATCGTAAGTTTGAGTCAGGCATCCATTATTCAGCTTGCTAGTGGGATCTTCGGGGAAGGAACTGTCATGCAAAATAAATCACCAAGCTGTATCTAAAATAGTTTTCATCATGATTTCATGGTTTTAGCCAGAGCTGTTGTATGCCATGCAGTGTGAGGGAAATACATCAAGGAGGCAGCCTCAGCTTTGCTCAGGTGGCTGTGCTTGGTTTCTGTGATTCATTTAGGATTCAACATGTTCTACTTTATTATTATTTATTGTAACTTTGGTCTCTTGGACCAACTTCAGGGGAAAATTCATTCTCAGTTCGAGCCACGGTTTTCACAGAAAGAGACAGAACCTGGAAAGGCACTGAGCTCCTTCTGGTTCCTGCTGGAGAAACGGATCTGGCTCTCTTTGCCCTGGGTGGCTGAGCCCAGGCAGATCCCGGGTGTTTTTGTACAGTTGGCTGTTCCCCAATGCAGATCCCGGGTGTTTTTGCAGAGCTGAATGGTTCCCCAATGCAGATCCCGGGTGTTTTTGTACAGTTGGCTGTTTCCCCAATGCAGATCCCGGGTGTTTTTGCAGAGCTGTTCCCCAATGCAGATCCCGGGTGTTTTTGCAGAGCTGTTCCCAATGCAGATCCCGGGTGTTTTTGCAGAGCTGTTCCCCAATGCAGATCCCAGGTGTTTTTGTAGAGCTGTTTCCCCAGTGCAGATCCCGGGTGTTTTTGCAGAGCTGTTCCCAATGCAGGGGATCTCCCCCACCAGAGCTGCATCTCTGGGGCTGCCCAGATCCAGAATCCCCTGGGAAATTCCTCCCTCCACATCAATCTCTGGATATCTGACCCTCCTGCCAGCCCTCTGCCACTGCTGACACTCAGCAAAGGCTTTAGTGACCGGTGAGCAGTGTAAATTGGTTTGTTTAGTTTAACTCAATTTCTCCCAAAGTCCTGAAAAACAACTGAACTGGGATGGAACCTTTCTCCAATCCAGGAGTTTACAATACCTGCTATTTTAGTCCTTTTTACTGCCATGGATGAGATTGTTTGACTTATAGTTTAAGACATGTTTTTGGGAGAAAAATCACTGTATATAAATGGAAGATATTATTATTACTATTACGGGGTTCTCCATAACTTTTATAGTTTATAGGCTGTCAGCATTTTCTTTAGAAACCCTGTATTTTAGGTGTCTCCGTTTGCCCTTGAAGTTGTTCTCCAAGTTAAAAGCTGAAATACCAAAGACCATCTCAAAGCAAAACTGTTTCCCTTCTCTCTCCTTTTCTCATAAAGTGAAAACAGGATCTTTAGAAACCTTTACATCACAAAGACACAGATAAATATAATGTCATTGTTGGCTTCAGGCTTTGTCATGTGCTAAAACTGAAAAATAGGACCAAAACCCCAAATACAACAAACAGCGAAGAAACCCCTAAAGCATTGTTTCTCTCTCATTTTAACACTGTAAAATGGTATAACCTGCTAAAAAACAAACAAAAAAGCAAAATGTGCCTTGGTAGTGGACCCCACCTTTGCACTGTAAAGGATTCTGGTGCTGAGGAGCTCTGGAGCTGGCAGCCCCCTCTGGGAATGAAATCTAAGGGAGCCTGAGCTCTCTGAGGGTGTTCATGGGGAATTCTGCTGGCTCTGTAATGGAGACAATGGTCCAAAACCCTTTTATAAACCCAAGGACAGACTGGCTGGCCTGCGTGGGTGTGGACCAAGCCCTGGGTTTGTGGTGAGTTCTCTTTGTTGGCAGATTCAGCTGGACACTCAGAGCTTTGGGTTTTGCAGCAGCTGCCTCACTCCCTCCTCCAGTGCAACATAAAGGGACCAAAGGCAGCCCCAGGTCTGTCCCTAAAATTGCATTAAAGCCTCTTGCACGGAGAATTCAGACTGAACTCCTCATGCACAAATTGTCAATAGCTGCTTTAGCAGGTGCAGAGATCAGAGGTCAGGTATCCCTGGACACCGAGTGTGCCCCGCTGCTTTGGCTGCTCCTCCTGCCCCTCTGAGGCTGAATATGGACAGAACGAGGGGATTTGCCAGGGCACACCGGGGGAAGGGAAGTAGGAACAAAACTCCAGAAGAAGTCGGTTGGATCAATATTTTGCTGGTGGGAAATAAGCAGAAATGAGGAATGAGAGTGTAAAAAAGAAATAGGAGAGCTGACTGTGCTGCTGAAGCCCTGGTGCCAGTGCTTGGGGGATTCCCAGAGCTCCTGTTTGCCCTCCACTGTGGGCACTGGGTGCATCTGATTTAAAATACACCCAACACCGCCTGGGTAGCGCCAGAGGGGACTGCAAGACAGCTTGAAGAGGCATCAGGGGTCATTCTGTTGGTAAATAATATTTCAGAGGGGATTTTGCTACTTTCAAAAGTTTTATTTTCTTTCATTCCTTGGAACTGTCTCTGTACACTCTGAGATGACAGAGACTCCTCGAGTGCACGGCCGGGTGTGAGAGGAGGGAATGGCTCTGCTTTCTCTTCTCTCTCCCCTCTCTGTCCCCTTCCTCTTCTGCTTTTTGGTTCTGTGTGGCGTGAGCAGAGCATAATGAAAGGCTGGCCATAAACCACAAGATTGCCTTTCAATTATCTTCCTTTTCTTTGAGTTGACGCTCAAAGCTGTTTCACTCCAGTGCTTTAAAGTTGTGATTTATAGCGGGCACGGCCTGGGCTGCCCCAGAGGGATCGTCATCCCCACCAGGGAATTGCAGTTTGTGGGATGCTCCTGTGGTGCCCCCATTAACTGCACAAAGCCTTCTTGGTGCCCTGATAAACTGCAGAGAATCGCAACACATCTCTGGGGAAGGCTGTTTTGCCTCTTTCTGCTGTTCTCCAATTTTAGAAATCCTTGATTTTGAATTACTTACCACAAGAGCTTGTGGAAGAGCCTCTCATCTGTGTAAGAAATGACTTGGCATTTTTTAATGAGCCACCTTTTATGTCTCTCTAAACAGGCAGTGGATGATATGAGAATAGGGTGGATATGCACAGCATGTGCCATTTTTGGTTATGAGGATACTAAAAAGGTTCTTAAGTTGTAAGTAATGGCTGGAAGGAATCTCTTGACTTATTTGGACTGTGCATCACTCTGTGACAGGTTAGCCATCATCACTTTATTTAAAAAATACATTTATTTTCTGGGCTGTCAGCCACATTATTTATAAACTATAAAGAGGTCTTAATTGGAAGCATTGTCCCATTGGAACACTAGCAAGAATGTTTCCAAAAATAACACGTTTAGCAAAAGAAAGAAATCTCCATAGTATGTGGCATAAAACACCCTGGACTCGCATTCAGATGACACTGAAATAGCGGCTGCAATGCTCAGAGACATTGTGTTCCTAAAAATGGACTGTCTTTGTTTTTAAGAAGTCTCAGTCACAGCAGGAATGTTGTGCCTTGTACCCCTGAAATCCCGGGGGTTTCCTGCAGGTCAGGGGGAGCACAGCAGGGCCCTGGGCCCCGTAAACCTTCTGGCACTCAGCAGAACCTCAGGGTGCTCAAGGCTTTTGATCTTTGCTTTGTAACTTTCCTGATGTTCTACAGAATTATCCTGGTAAATTAAATTGTGCACTCAGCCATTTCTCTTTACGTACCATTATGGTTTCATTAGATCTAAAAGCATTTCCCCTATTTCTGTAATATATTTTTCTTAGAGAAGCGAGACAAGAGGAGACAGGGATGGGTTTCCAGGGTGCCTGTGTCCCAGGAGCTCACGGAATGTGACCCTGGTGATTGCATGGGTGTGATAATGAATGTGAAATGAAACGTAGAGACAGCAAAGAACCCGTGAAAAGTCACACGGGGAAAGCGAATTGGGGAATCAAACCAAATGTCCAGAATCCGAGTGATTTTTTGATTACACAAAATAAGCGTTCCTTATCTCACCCAGCGGGCCTGCCTATCTTGTCCTTAAGCAAGCCTAAGTTTTTGTAATATTTTCCAGGCTGGTTCCAGGAGCCTTATCACAGCAGGGCTGTGTGCTGAACCTGCCTGCAAACCTCTGGGTGATCTGGGCATTGCTGGGCAATGTTTATGGTGCTCTGTCATTATTTGTACCCCATTGATCCCATTGGGTGATCTGGGCATTGCTGGGCAATGTTTATGGTGCTCTGTCATTATTTGTACCCCATTGGGTGATCTGGGCATTGCTGGGCAATGTTTATGGTGCTCTGTCATTATTTGTACCCCATTGGGTGATCTGGGCATTGCTGGGCAATGTTTATGGTGCTCTGTCATTATTTGTACCCCATTGGGTGATCTGGGCATTGCTGGGCAATGTTTATGGTGCTCTGTCATTATTTGTACCCCATTGCTCCCATTGAGCCTGTCCCACCCCTCCTGGGGGATTTGCACTGCCGGGGAGAGGATAAATGAGATGAACAGCGAGGGAAGGGATGGGAGAGCAGAAAGGGTCAATGTAAAACAAAGGCTGCACAGATAATTCACAAAGAATGTGAGGCGCTGCCTTTCAGAGGCACAGCCAGGGTTTTAATGAGAATGGAAAATGCTAACATATAAATCCAGCCCTAAACAAAATATATTAACAGCAAACGGACTGAGTGGTAAATATTTTTGCCAGTAAGCCCGGTGCTCTGTTTCTGACGTGAGCTATTAAAGCTCCTCCTAAAGCTTTCACTAAATCACATCTTCAAAAGTTGCTTTAAAATGCGGTCCTTTGTTTGGAAAGAAATGACTCTACAGATGGATGAGGACCAACCGAGTATTTTACAAATGGTTGGGATTTTTTGAGCCCTGAAATGCAGATCTGATCAAACTCTGGCCGAAGCTGGCAGAGGGGCTCCCATCACCCCAAGGAGCTGCTCCCGGGGCTCTCCTGCCCCTTCCTGGCCCTGGGGACATCTCTGTCCCCTGACTGCCAAGGTCAACGTTCCCAAAAGCTGATCCTGTCCCTGGAGATGAAGGGCAGGCTTTATGAAGGAGATAAATGCATTATTCCCAAATACTCCGTAAACAGTTCATTATTCCTGTTATTATCATGCAGAGTAAGTGAAATTTTAATGTTTCACTGCTCCAGGCTGTCAAAAGTCCTTGTGCTCTTCAAAAAGAAGGGCTCAGATTTTTTGTTCAGTTTTTGTGAAGGAAAATTAGGACATCTTTGTGCTTTTTTAAAAAAAAATCTATTTTGAAAAGGTATTATGTGCTGCTTCTTCACTTGGAAGTGTATCTTGGGATAACCACTATGTGCCTGTTGTTTTAAAAAATGCCTAAATAGTCTCTAAAGCCTTTTTCATAACAAATAGGAGTGAATATGCATTGATTCTTCTTAATTATGACTTTGACTCTCACAGGAAACAGATGCTTGCTAACTCAGATTTCCTTTCTGGTTTGGCAAAGAAATGTGTACGACTGGAACCAGAAAGGGCCAGGGAGACAGAGTTGGGGGTTGGAGCTTCGTGCTGCTGCTCAATTCAGCACAACTTCTTTGTTTGAAACTCTGCAGTTTGTTATTTGTAGCTAGCAAACCTGGTTTTGGGGTTTCAGCTCCACCTGAGAGTGGTGCATGTGATTATCAGGAATGCAGGCATGTGCGCTTTGGGATATGGGATAGGGGATAGGGGATAGGACATTGGGATATGGGATAGGGGATATGGGATATGGGATAGGGGATATGGGATATAGGATATGGGATAGGGGATATGGGATAGGGGATATGGGATATGGGATAGGGGATATGGGATAGGGGATATGGGATATGGGATAGGGGATATGGGATATGGGATAGGGGATATGGGATTTGGGATATGGGATATAGGATACGGGATATGAGATATGGGATTGGGATATGGGATATGGGATATGGGATTGGGATATGGGATATGGGATATGGGATATGAGATATGGGATTGGGATAGGGGATATGGGATATAGGATATGGGATATGGGATATGGGATATGGGATATGGGATATGGGATATGCCTGCCCTCCAACATGGGGATTGTGAGCCACAGCTGCAGTTGAAATGCAAAGTCTGAGCATTTCGAATGGTTCTTGTCTGATGCAAATGTTTCTCTTCTTAAAAAAAAAAAAAATTAAAAAGCCATCGGGAGGAAAAGTCCAGGCACTGTTTTGGAAACCAAGAATTGTGGAAATATTACCTAATAGGAAAAGTATTTTTAGAACTGATTCTCCTCCGTGTGTCCCTTTAAGGGATGATGGTTTCTGCCTGCCTTCTGGTCCCTGTCACAGCTCTTGTCATTCCCTCGACCGTGTTTCGTGTTACAGAGCTCTCTGTTGGGCCTGGAGAGGTGTATGGCAAAGGGAAATATTTCTGCCTCTGTCAAAATACTGCAGGTGAATGGGGTGAGGAGAGGAGGATTTGTTTGATTTTTCGTTATGGTTCTGTTGGATCAGAGAACGTGTCCTTTTTTAAACAGCTTTTTCTGTACCAGTCAGACCAGTTGTTTTCCTTTGGTAATATTTTTGCATGAGTTAAGAAAAGATTAAGAAAGGGTGTATAGAAGGTGCATTTGCTTCTTGTTTTAGGAAAGCAACGCATTTTTAATGTGATAATGCAGAGTAGCAAAAACAGGCACAGAAAACAAACCAAAAAACCTTAACAAAAGACACCATCATCTATTTCATTAAGCAGTTTTGGAAAGTTTTCATGGACTTGTATCAGCATGACCATAAAACTTATTGCACGATGGTGCTTGTAAAGAGAGTGGGGAGAAGCTGCACTGATATTTCATTCATCTATCCAGAAATGCCTGGAAGCTTCTAGCAGCGTGTGTGAGCAGAACTTGGCAAGGCTGGTGGATGGTTTGCACAGACAGCTCTCTAAGTGCTTGACCTGCATTAAAACCAGCGTTCCCAAGGAGCCTGGAGTGCAGCACAGCCCAGCCTGGGAGCAGGGAATGAGATCCCAAACACTGGGGAGCAGGAACAATCCCAAACACTGGGGAGCAGGAATGATCCCAAACACTGGGGAGCAGGGAATGAGATCCCAAACACTGGGGAGCAGGGAATGCGATCCCAAACACTGGGGAGCAGGAACGATCCCAAACACTGGGGAGCGGGAACGATCCCAAACACTGGGGAGCAGGAACGATCCCAAACACTGGGGAGCAGGAACGATCCCAAACACTGGGGAGCAGGAACGATCCCAAACACTGGGGAGCAGGAACGATCCCAAACACTGGGGAGCAGGAACGATCCCAAACACTGGGGAGCAGGAACGATCCCAAACACTGGGGAGCAGGAACGATCCCAAACACTGGGGAGCAGGAACGATCCCAAACACTGGGGAGCAGGAACGATCCCAAACACTGGGGAGCAGGAACGATCCCAAACACTGGGGAGCAGGAACGATCCCAAACACTGGGGAGCAGGAACGATCCCAAACACTGGGGAGCAGGAACGATCCCAAACACTGGGGAGCAGGAACGATCCCAAACACTGGGGAGCAGGAACGATCCCAAACACTGGGGAGCAGGAACGATCCCAAACACTGGGGAGCAGGAACGATCCCAAACACTGGGGAGCAGGAACGATCCCAAACACTGGGGAGCAGGAACGATCCCAAACACTGGGGAGCAGGGAACGATCCCAAACATTGGGGAGCAGGAACGATCCCAAACACTGGGGAGCAGGGAACGATCCCAAACACTGGGGAGGAGGATATTTTGCTATATTGCTAATTACTAAATGAGGCTATTTCTAACGGGACAATATTAATATTTTCACCTCATCATTCTTTGGAACAGAACCATGCTTTAAGGAACGTGAGAAATGTTTTCACTTAGGCATTAAGGCAGATTTTCATGCAGATCATCAGTTCAGTTCTGTGTCCATTGGTGCTTGCACAAGGAAAGGCTGCCATGCTGAGCTCTGCTTCTCACTGACTGCCATTTAAATTTTTTAAACATCAAATATTTACTGATGTAACCCAATTGCTTCCCAAATTGAATTTCAAAGGTCCTTATCCTGCAGTTTCAATTTGTGCATGTCTTCCATTCTAGTCAGCTCCGCGCATCTCTAATGAAAATGAACCTGTTTCTTTCTGGAGCTATTTTGAACCTGTCTGTGCTCTGCTTTATTACCATGATTTACAGCAATACTGTGAGTGTTGTTAATCCCGATTGCAGGCAGTGGGGTTTGGCGTGGGTTTACACTGCAGTGTTCCATCCTAAGCAGTTCTGGCTTTCCAAGTTGGGCTCGGAGCTCCTGTCCCTGCCCGGGTCTGCCAATGGCACAAACACCACCCGGGCCAAGAGCAGGAAAAAAGGAGAAGATTTTGTTCCATATTTGAGATCCTTGGAAGTGAGGAATGAGTGAAAGCACAGCCCGTGGAGGGCCCGTGCTCAGTGAGGCTGAGAAAGGGATTTGTGCTCAGCAATCCCAAAATTCAGCCCTCAGCACCAGCACTGTGCCAGAGGGACCTTCTGAGTGGAACTCTCTGTTCGGGAGGGAACTGTGCAGTAAAATTAAAGAGAAGCCACTTGGGAGCTGTCCATGTGTGTTTCGGGAGTTTATAATTTTAACTCAAGGGCTGCAGACAGTTCTCATTGCCAAAACTGCAGCTTTCCATGAGCAATTTGCAAAGACCTGCCTGTAACGCTGTTACCCAAAAGCAGAGAGAAGAGCTCTCAGTCCTTTCACACTGTCAGGAATTACCCCTCGAGTGCCCTCAGCAATCCCAGCTTTTCTGGGTGCCGTGGGCTCCCCTGGGCTGGAGCAGGGAGAGCTGAAGGGGTCGGGACCAAGGAGCAGTTTCTGTAGGGCACAGGTTAAAGGGAGACATGCACAGAGCCCACAATGAACCTGCAGGGGTGAACCTGGGCTGGGCTGCTGCTGCAGAAACCCCTGTTCAGTGCTGTAAAAAAGGGGGGATCCTGGTAAGAGAATGGCATTTGTATTTGAACAGATGTGGACTTGCTAGTGGAAAAATAGTGAGATCTTCTGATGCTCTACATATTCGAAAGTAATACATTCTTTGGCCATGTGCAATAATTAAAAAAGAAAGCACCAGGACAATTCCCTCATCTGTTCCCTCCTCCTTTTTTTCTCTCTCCTATAGAAATGATACCTAGCAGAGCAGCCAAGATATTTTTCAGTCTGTTGCTCATGGGTCTTTCCATTCCTGTTTCTGTTCTCACACTGCTTGCCCAGTACAGCAGCTGTTAAATGGACAGCCCTGGAGCTGGAAGGATATTGGTGCAGCATTTGATTAACACTATTTTTGCAGGAAATTGATATGTCAGCTATTTTTAGCCTCAGGCAAAGGAACAATCAAACCCAATCCATATGGCAACCTTCTCTAATTTCAGATGACTTTATGGCCTCTGATATTTCACTGTTTTCTAACCTTGTATTGCTGTCTGTCACCATTTTCCACCCTCTGTGATTTCACGCCATTTTTTTAACTGTGTGATTGTCCCATTAGGAAATACATTCAGCAAACTTTCCTGTTGGCCCTGGGAGCCTTTAGTGCTGTGTCCATGGCTTCAGAAAGTGTGTGTTGGCACAGCTCTCTTCACAACAATGAAACAGCTAAAGGTCTGGCTTTTATCCATGACACGCTCTAATTCCCTATTCATAACCTAAATTCCTTCTTGTGCAATTTGCAAATTTTTTTCATTACATATGCTAGTTACATCTTAGGGTGAATCAGTCAAATGGACTCTAAATTAAAATAGTTGGCTGATCTAAGCCCAAAATCTGTTGCAATGCAGTTTTCTCACAGCTTGGAAGAAAACAGCCAATACGGCCACTACAGAAATGGATGAGTGCTCTTTCTGCCTGTCTTTTTCCAGGTAACTGAGTAGATGAATGCACCCTAAAGTTTTAATCTTCTTGGTAATTAGGAGAAATAGATGGCAAGGGAAGTCAATAAACCATGTGTCCCTGAATAGGTCACACGAACAGTTAGGATGTCACTGTGAGGACAGGAAATCCTTAAATTGGAAACATCATTTTAGTCTCTAATTTAATCCATAAACCAGAACCAAAACTTTTTTTGAATCATACACACATAAGGGAGGCTGTGAATGGCATGACAGGCACAAACATACAGACAAGAGGCTTTTCTGGTGCCTTTTCTTGCCATCTTCAGAATAATCCAGGGTATTTTTGGAGGCTGAGAAAGCAAGGCTTCAAATTTTCTGAATGAGACAAAATTCTGTATTTTGCAAGCAGAGACAAGTGAACTCCAAACTGAAGCGAATGGGATAAAATGTCAACTGTTTCGGATGACAGGACACCCAGCACACAGGAGTGCAGGGTTTAGATCAGTGCAGCTCTGACCCAAGGTTTGTCCTTGTTCACACTGCAGAAGGAAAGGGCACACCCTCCACTCTCGGTGGTAAATATTTGCTTTTTAAATGCAGGGGAGGAGAGGAGAACCGAGCTAATCTCACAAAGGCTCACCCCACCCTCCCTTGGCTTCTCCCTTGGCAGCCTTTCCCAGCACAGCTGCCTGCTGGTTTTGCTCTGCAGTTGTGCTCATGACATTTCCTTTTGGCAGCTTTTCCCCAAGCTTTCCAGCAGCTTTTCCTCAAGCTTTCCAGCAGCTTTTCCCCAAGCTTTCCAGCAGCTTTTCCCCAAGCTTTCCAGCAGCTTTTCCCCAAGCTTTCCAGCAGCTTTTCCTCAAGCTTTCCAGCAGCTTTTCCTCAAGCTTTCCAGCAGTCCTTTCAGCCACCCCACCCCTTTTTTGGGCTCCCCCAGTGAGTGTGGCTTGTGCCTGGTTCCCAGCAGGTGCTGTGCTCCAATCACACATCCCACATCTCCTCTGTAAATATCCTCTGAATTTCTGGGCTTTGCTTTGCTTTGAGAGCCAGTGGTTGCTGTAAGGGATGCTGAGCAGCCACGATGGGAACAGAGACAGAATCACAGTTATTGAGTTGGAAAAGCCCCTCAAGGCCACCGAGTCCACCGAGGCAGACAGGGACAGACCTTGCCCTGTTCCCTGGTGCTTCCCTCCTCGAATGGAATTGGTTTTTTTTGGGAGAAGCTGCCTGCAGCCCTCTCTCCACAGAAGGGCTGATACAAGGAGTGCAGATTAGGGAGAGCTCATGCACAGATCCTGGATTACTCCGTGTGCTGCTGCTTTCCCTCTGCACACTCCGGAGAGCTCCATAAACTGTCCTTTCACAGGCTTTTAATAAACACTCAAGTGACTTAATCTCCCAGTGCAAAAGCCTACTTGTATTTTAAGCTGCTGTTATCAATGTCATTAAATCAATATCCTCAGTTCTACAGGATCCAAGTCACACATAAACTGTCACACACAATTTAACTGAAGAAGTGCAATATTGAGGTACAGTCAGTTCCTTTTTCAAAGATTAGACAGTACTTTGAAGTAGAGCTGTTGAAGATCAGAGGGAGTTTATTCCTCTGTAGCCAGTTTCTTACATGTTGGGGGTTTCTGTTCTAATGACAGTTTTGTTGCAGAACTTGAGTGAAGTCTGAGTGTTTTATGCAGTTCTCATAAATGGCACTGGAGAGCCGCGTGGAGTCCGTGTCATGAATGCTAAAGCATGGACATATTCTGTAAGAGAAACACGAAGGCAAATTAGGATAGGCCCTTCCTCTCCATTCTTTAATACATTTATCTATTTTTAATTTTTTATCTATTCTTTCTCCTTCTGAGTGCACACATAATTCTGGACAGGTCAGAGCCTCCATGGCTCACTTGGTGCCGTTCACTGTCTAATGAGTGACATCTGTGCTTACAGTTAAGAGGGAGAAAAACAATTATTTGTCCCTCGCCAGAGAAATTGAATTGGATAAAAGATCCATCTGGGATTGATTTGTGTAAAAAGGCACAAAACTGCAGTACCATGTCTTCTTCCAACCTGACCCTGAGGTGCCCTTTCCATTTAATGTTTTTAGAATCCAGGTTTATCTAGAGAAATCTTACAAATCAGAAATGACAGTTGGTGTTCGATCTTTGCTGTTATTGCAGCAGATCTTTCTCTCTTTTTCTTTTCTTTTTGTTTTTTTTTTTAACCATTGTTTGTGTGCCATAGAAGTGAAATAATTTGCAATACAAGCTGACTGTAGATTCTTTCAGTTGCTTTCTTCAGGAAAGCTGAGATGATGGACATCACACAGCACAAGGGACAAACTGTGGGACGTGGCCTTGGTGGAACAGAATAAACTCTGCCACCAAACCGCAGGTGGAAGGGCAGTGGCATGAGCAGGCTGGGGATTGCTCAGTGAGGCATTTCCTGAGGATGAGGGCAGTGGATCTGCCCCATTATCCCCTGTGAGTCTGGGAGGTTTCGGTGTTTGCTGTGCTCCCCTGCTCGGCCCCAGGGCTGCAGGAGCTCCCGGAGCCAAAGAAGGGTCAGAGCTGTCCTTGGTCCCCAAAACTGACCTGCAGCATCCCCTGCTCTGCCACAAAGCCTTGGGGAAACGGGGCCAGGCACCAGGAACTGGAAACTCTGGCCAGGGATGTGCTGGAGCTGATAAGAAAATTCCATTTCTGCTCTCCAGGGCTGTGAGTTCAGCAGTAAATGTGGTTATCTGCAGGGCAGCTGCTCGGGGCGTGGGCAATGCAGGGTGGGTGCCCCGGGCTGGCAGAAACGCTCCCTTATCACGGGCAGGAGGAGCTGCCCTGGCCTGGCACTGCTTGGTGGGTTTGGGATCAGCACTGCCCGTGCCTGGCACTCCTGGCTGGGTTTGGGATCAGCACTGCCCTGGGTCTGGGGAACAGCACTGCCTGTGCCTGGCACTCCTGGCTGGGTTTGGGATCAGCACTGCCCGTGCCTGGCACTCCTGGCTGGGTTTGGGATCAGCACTGCCCCTGCCTGGAACTCCTGGCTGGGTTTGGGATCAGCACTGCCCCTGCCTGGCACTCCTGGCTGGGTTTGGGATCAGCACTGCCCTGGGTCTGGGGAACAGCACTGCCTGTGCCTGGCACTCCTGGCTGGGTTTGGGATCAGCACTGCCCGTGCCTGGCACTCCTGGCTGGGTTTGGGATCAGAGCACTGCCCTGGGTTTGGGATCAGCACTGCCCCATGCCCGGCACTCCTGGCTGGGTTTGGGATCAGCACTGCCCGTGCCTGGCACTCCTGGCTGGGTTTGGGATCAGCACTGCTCTGGGTTTGGGATCAGCACTGCCCGTGCCCGGCACTCCTGGCTGGGTTTGGGATCAGCACTGCCCTGGGTTTGGGATCAGCACTGCCTGTGCCTGGCACTCCTTAGTGGGTTTGGGGAGAGCAGAGCTGCAGGAAAATTGCATCAGGAACTTCTTGTACTTGGTTGAGTTTCAGCAGGAGGAGGTGGTGGGGTTATTTTTTCTTCGTTCCCCAAAACAAGGAAAGCAAAACCTGATTGTGTTTCGTGTTGACAGCAGAATTGTGTTGCAATAATCCGAGAGCTGTTAATTCAGCGCTGAGTTGTTTATGCTGAAGACTCTTGTAGTTAAAAAATTGCCATAAGGTAGGGTCCACATAATGTGGACTTTGGGGATTTATGTATTAGAAAGGGTTGAGCAAACACTGGAAATCCTCTGGTTTGCATATTTTATCTGTAACAAACTATTACTTCACTCCAATATAATTTGAATACTTTTGTCATCAAGCTCATGTAAGGGAGTGGAGAATGGGATCTCAAAGCTTCTTGAATACAGGAGATTGAGTTAGTTGCTAAACCTGTTTATGGAAGATAGAAATTATGTCATTATAATGCTGAGGTGTGCTAAAATTAAATCTTGAATTATGGAATTGCTCTTTCAGTTTGAATGTATGCTTTAAAATAATTGCTATTGTGGAAGGAAAATGTCTGGGAGTTGGTCATTGTAATGCACATATTTCAGTGTTATTCATTGTAAAATGTGACACTTTTATTACCCAGTGAGAACAAACGATGAACAAAACCCAAAGAAGCCAAATATGTGCCGAAGAATAATGTCCCAATCCTGCAAAAATTAACACATGTATTTGTGCTTATAGACAATAAATGATCCTGCTTTGCTATTCACTTAAACGGGACACAGATTCCTCACTCAAAGTGGTCCCAGTCAAATCCCAGTGTGGAATTAAGACTGAATGCCACTCTTTGCATGTTTGGAGTTTGTGTTAAAGCTACGAGGACTGAGCAATTTTTCTGTCACTTATGGTGTGTCAATCTCGAGCAAGTCTCTTGAAATTATTGTAGCAATGAGAATTGATAGCAGCTGAATATGACATTTAATCCTCTTTAAACATTCCTTCAGGGTTTATATTCTTTTCTTGCAGACACCCAAGCAATACAGCCAAGCACTAAATAAAAGCAACAGAGTTCATCTTTACTGTGCATTTCTGGACTATAGGTACGTTGCATAATTTCAATTCTTTACCTTGGTTTGATTAAATGCTCTTAGATTGTGATGCTGTGTATTACCTAAATCCTCCTTGCTTCCTTTCATTTGTGGAAATAGTTAAAGAAATGGAACCACTGGTTTATAAAAACCATGATCTGATTGTTTCTCCTTTCCATAAAAAGGAGATGGTTTTTCACAGAGCCTGGGTTAGGTGTGTAACTGGGAACTGCAATCAGAATTGCAGATTGATCCCAGTCGTGCTCCTCTCTCTGCTGAGGTCTCTGCTGGGCACATCTCTCTGCCAAAATCCAGCACAGCCCTTGCTTTCACTGGAGCTGTGCCTGTCACAGCACATGGGGCAGCAGCGTTTCAGAGCTGGGAATTTTGGCCCACGCGTGGAATGGATAAATGTAATATCCCTGAATGCAAATTAGAATTAAAGGGAAATAAATATCACCTCAAATTTCACTCAGAAAATAAGAGCTATGGAAAAGCAGTAGCTGTTTCTTTTTTTTTTTTTTTTAGCTCTGAATACATTTAATTTTTTTTTTTTCACTTTTGAAACATGCTGCTCTTACTGAATTAATTGAGAAAGAATACAAATAGTGAGTTTTGAATTTCATGGGGATTAACAGTTTTTGAGCCATAACATTAAAAGCCCAATAGCTGCAGCAGCAGCCTGGGATGCTGTGATCCCTCCTGTACAAATGCACTTGGGAAGGTCACAGTCATTGTTTTACTGAAGTTTTGTTCCAAATGTGCTGAACTGTCCCAGCTGTTGGCAGTTACTTGTTGTTATGGTTACTCACAAATTACAATAAATTAGAAGCAGATTTTAGTGAAGCAAATTAATGTGGTTGCAGCATTGTTCCTGTGCTGCTCTCCACTGGGGCTTGGGCCCTGGAGGCTTTGCAAGGACACAAACTTAAATATGAAATCTGTCCTTCCAAATGAGTTTCATTTGTGTCAAGATGGTTTTACTCCCCAGTGCATGGCAGTTAATTTGGTTTGTGACCTACAACAGACTCTCTTTGAGAGCTCAAGGAGGTCCCGAAGGGCAGCACTATGAGGTGATATCTGCCTTTAATAGAAGCACTGAGAAAAGCACAGATCGCTCAGTCTGTCTGCAGGACTCAGGAAAGTTCCAGAAGCAATAAATAATCACTGTCAGACACTGGGGTGTGATGTCTGAGCCCCCGTCCAGCCTGAGGTGGCTTTTGGGACATTTGTCTCCTGTAGAGCACCACGCGTGTCAAATCAACCTCACAAGATGCCTTTGGACAGAGATTACAAATTAATCTACATAAAATGCCTTTGGACAGAGATTACAGATGAACCTCACAAGATGCCTTTGGACAGAGATTACAGATGAACCTCACAAGATGCCTTTGGACAGAGATCCTGTTCTGTTTTTGTGCTTTGCAGCAATGGAACCGGTGTCTGGTCTAACGAGGGCTGTGTCCGTGACAGTGGGGACCTCAACCACTCGGTGTGTCTGTGCAACCACCTCACCAACTTCGCCATTCTGATGCAAGTGGTGCCCCTGAAGGTGAGAGTAAGCAAAGGAGTAAATCTGTTGTAAATGAAGCATAAATACATCAGTCGCATCCTCACGCTGTGTAAGTGACTGGAACCGGGCTCATTTGTGCCCAACTTGATTTATTTCACGCCTTGTTTTCTGGGATGGTATTCTAATACTTTCTGACTATTTTTTTAAACTCCTGGGCACTAAAATGAAACATGTCTGTGTTAGGTTGGAATTCACTTTCCCTTGTTCTCGCAGTTTTGGCGCAGTTTCTGAAAGTTGGTGGGCAGGAAAAGCACTAGAGGATATTTTATGGTGACCTTGACTTTTATGATTCATTTTCAAGGCTGAGGCAGCAGAGATGTGGCTGCTCAGGGTTTTGGTCCCAGGATTTGAGGAGTTTGAGCGGCTGAGTCTGAGCTCCATGGCAGTGTCTCTGCTGGCCCTGCCCTCCCCTGTGCCCCTTTCCAGTGTCCCTGCTGTCCTGCACCCTGTGCTCCAGCAGGGCTGTGTGGAAGGACCATGAGACAGAAAATGATGCTTTAGAGCTGGGACTGAGCCCTTTGTGTGCGGGCTGCTCTCTGCTCAGCTCCTTGGTCCCAACAGCTGCCAAGCAAACATCTTTTCAGGTGGAATGTGACTCTTCCCCTGTCCGGCCAGGACCTTTGCTCGTTACCTGCTCAGGTTTCAGAGGAGCCTCTGCTGATAAATGTGCTGCTGTCACGATGGAGATGTTGTTGTTGTGTCCGTGGTACGGAGCAGGGGCTGATGGCAGGTGAAGGATCCTGCTGCTGCTCCTCTGAAGGATCCCTCTCCACACTCAGCAGCAGGAGAGTCAGCCCCATCCAGGATCTCACCACTCACACAGACAGCCTGCCAGGAGAATGACAAATGTTTTTACACTTTATCTGTCAGGGAGGATCCGATGGAGATGGGGTGAGGCCCTGCTCCAAACAGCCCTCAGTTCATGAATAATGAATGTGCAATATAAATCATTCACAAACGGCACATTTAAAGGAATGTATACAAATTGTCTGTCAATTCACACCCTCGGGCACATTCTCAGTTTTGTACAGACATTATCCATGTAATCTGAATTATCAGACTGCAGAGGAGCATCAGTGGGGCTGCTGCTGCCCCTTTTATCACCGTGTGCTGCTGACAGCAGGGCTGTGGGGTCCTGGCAGGGTTTGCTGGCTCTTGGCACGGAGGGAACCTGCTCATGGCTCTGCTGAGTGCGGGGTTTGCTGCTCCCGGGAGGAGCTCGGCTGAGCAAACACCGGGGAGGGATGGGCTGGGGCTGCGAGGGCAGCGCGGGTCCCGCAGGGGCAGGGGCAGCTCTGGACAGAGTGACCCTGTGTCAGAGGTCAGCCATGACCAGAGTGACCCCATGGTGCAGAGAGCTCCGGCCATGGTGACCCCTGCCAGGGTCAGACTGCAGTCAGGAGTTTCTGCCTCTGTCCCCCTCAGTTCCAGGGCTCCCGGGTGTGGCTGTGCAGGACGGGGTCACAGCTCAGAGCGAGCTGTTCTGTACCCAAAGAGCCAATTAATCCAAATTCCTGCCCCCAGCCTTGGCATTACCTGGTCACTGCGAGATGGAGTTTGGCTTGCTCAGGTCACCCAGTTTTTATCTAACAGTTATTATCTTTATTACGTGCACAGCCCCTAATGACCCCAGCCAGCTCCCAAGGATAATTTTTCTAGGAACTCTTCATGCTGATAATAAAATGCAGCTTTGCCTGAAGACCTCCCATCTTGTGAGACAAAATACCTCGGGAGGAATGTGCTGTTATTAACCTGTTTTAACGAGCAGCATTCAGGGAATTATCCAGGATTAAACAAGACAGCCACCAATTAAATGTCAGTGAAAGACTGGTTGATTCTCCACCGGGGAATTGTTCTGAAAGGCCTAGCTTTAAATGCACAGATTTAGGATTGTGATGATTAATGGGCTGCTGCACTCAGTTTTAGTGTTATGCAATATTGGTAATTGGAGATCAAAGATATTTCATATAGAAGTCTTTGGACTCAAGCTTTCCTTAAGAGGTCTGAAATGCATAACAAGGGAAGGCTGGATGTCAATGGACCTTCCAGTTCCTCACAGTCCTTTAATGGTTCTGTTTTCAATAGAAAATTGGGGTCTGGTCCCTCAATTTTTGGTCCAAACTTTGTGCAGAATGTTTTTGCACAGCTTTGCCTTTCCCTTTACGATAAGAGGAAAATTTCGTCCCAAATCTTTGTCCAAGACATGCCCTTTAAATTGACCATTTAGGATTATCTTGTGGTACTAATTGTTTTAGCCAGTGAAAAAAGCTGGAATCTCCATGGTGTAATTGGCGTGAAGACAAGAGTCAGGCACAGGCAGAGCCCACGGCTTTGGAGCTGCACAACGATCTGTGCTCACTTACAAACTCCTGAAACATTTGCTGAGTAAAGCTACTGAATCAACTTGACAATTGGAAACTTCCCCCAGGTGCCCTTGGAACCCTCTTAAGTAAATGTTAAAATGCTGCGGATTTTAAACACATTTTTGTGTTTGTTCACCGTGTTCAGAAATTCATGGGCCAAGGTTCAAAAGGGCTCATTTAAATCACCCCTTGGAACACCAGATTGTCAGTGCTCTAAGAAACTGTTGCGATGATGTTATCTTGAATATTCGTATATTTTAAATATTTTTCTGTCAATGAGGTGCATAGATAATATGAGACAGTAAAAGAGGGTGGGAGCACTCCATTGCCCTCACCTGAACAGTTCTGTTTACAGAGCTATTATACATCTGTGGCCAAATAAATAGAAATAGATCCAATTTGTTTGTATGAACACTGTTTTTGACAGAATGTCTATTTTTCTTTACGTTCTGGAAAAAAAAAATAGATTCTTGCCCTAAGGCTCTGCTTTTCTTAAAAAAATGGAAATAAGTTGTTGGAAGTGAACTGCCTGAAAACTGTAGAGTTTTTCATCAAACGTTGTATTTTGGTACCAAAAAAAGGGAATTAATGTTCCATGGGAATCTCTGGGTGTTTTAGGCTTCCCTTCTCCTGTGGAAGGTTTAATTTCCCTTTCTCCCATGGCATTGTTAAATGCAGCTCTCAGGGGAGCAGCAGAAATCCTCTCCAAGGGCACTTTGGAGCCTGCCAAACCAGGCACCCACAGTTCTGCCACCCCTGCACAGAAAACAATTAGAACATCTTTGAAAAGGGGGATGTTGGCAGTGCTAAAGAGCTGCAGCACAGACCAGGAGCTGTGCAGCATCTCCAGAGCCAGGAGAACATCCTGAAGGAGAACACTCGTGTGGAAATCCATGAACCCTTGGGACCAGCTCAGTGTGAGGAGTGCTCGGACTCGCTCAGCTCCTCTTCATATTGCTTTCTTTCTGCTCAAAAAAGAGAAGAAAAAGAAAAAAAGAAAGGCATAAGCATTCCGTTAATGCATCTTTGCAGTTATTTAGAGTGTGCTGCTCCCAGCCAGAGAGCACAGAATCCTCACCGAGTTCAGACAAAGCCGAGGTGTCTCTAAGCAACAAATGCTGGAAATAAGTGACCTTGCTCAGAAGTGCCCACCCTGCACTGAACGGCTGTGGCGAGCTTTTCTAACAGCACAGAGCCTCGCTGGGATAACTCTTGGGCAAGGATGGTGACTTTTGCTTTTTGTTATGCTGAATTCCAACAAGAATCTTCTTGTTTAACTCCTTCTCTTTGCTCCATCACTGTGGTTAAATCTGTTTTTTTCCACCCACACGAGTCCAGCCCCTGGCAGTGAGCCTGTCCCAGTTCCTCCCTGCTGGCCCCAGTCCTGCCCCCTCTCCCACCCTCACCAACACCCAGCTCTGTCTCTAATGTACACATCGTGTGCATTTCCTGCTGCATTCTCAATATTCTCTATCATTGCAGAACGGCACAAATCCGTGCCCCTGCCTTGGGAGGAATTACAGTGTCTCACACGGATTCTGTTTTGTTCCAGTGGGACATTCATGGGAACAAAACTGTAGAATATCTCACATCTGCTGGTGCTTTCTGTTGGATATTTGAAATACTGAGATGAGGGATGCTGATGGATTGTTCCTCATTTATGGCACACGCTGTCGGGTGGGTTTAATTTCTAGGGAGCGTAGAAATGCCAGAAGGTTCTTGGGACCCAGTGTGAGCCCTTCGCTTTTGTTCTTGATCTTCACTCAGAACAGGATGGATTAATGCAGTCACTGTTGTACACTGTGCCAGCTGGAAGTCATCTCCAGAGGCTGAGATCTGCTGAGATGAAAAATCATTTCTATTCCAATATTCAGAGAAAGCAATTGAAAGAAACCAGTCACAAAGAAAAAGTTTAAATTCTGGGATATTAACTTGAAGGCGACCAAATGAACCTTCAGTCTGGTGTCTGTGGGCTGGACAGGGGGGTGTGCAGGCTTTGAGTGCTGTGAATTTGTTAAATCTGAGATGGGATTGCAAATGCAGCTCAACACCACTCAGGTTTTACATCGCTTTCAGCACGAGTTTGGAGGCACTGAAGGAAAGGCACAAACTGAGCTCAGTTTAGCTGCCCTCGGTGGAGCAGGGGATTAGCAATTGTAACAAGTTAATTTTAGGAATGAAATAACCATCTTGGAATAACTTCCAGCCATGCGGGGCTCAGATGGCAGCCTGGCACTGACCTGTCACCCTGCTGATGAATTGGCCCACATGGAATGCTGAAATTATTTGTGTTTTATCACTCTGCTGTTTTGTCTGCAGCACGCCTGGCCCAAATTCCTGCTTGCTGAGATTGGTTTATCTTGCTGGTTTTCACTTGGGAAACTCTAACATTTGTGTTGAATTTTGGAGACTAGGGGTCATCAGCTGGTTTAAACAAATAAATAAGTTGATTGAAGGTGAAATGGGACTGAAGATGGGCAGAATGTTCCTGAAGGAACACGTTCAACCCCTGACTGCCCTGGGGAAGTTGGATCTAATTAAGGTCAGCACACGATCAGAATGTGGAGACTCTTTTGACAGCTCTGATCAGGGCAGTGAGGCCGAGGATTGTCCAGCAGCATCTGCCCAGCAAAAAATGTCAGTGGGACCCTCAGAGCATTCAGCTGACACTGAATGATTGCTCTGATCACGATGGGGGAGCCTGGGGTAGGGCAAACAGGTCCCTGATAGCAAATTACTGTTGGACTGCACCGTTCCTGGGCAGGGGGACGGGTGACAGAGGCAGGACAGACCCCGTTCCTGGGACAGGGACAGTGACAGTGACAGTGCAGGACAGACCCCATTCCTGGGACAGGGACAGTGACAGTGACAGGGACAGTGACAGTGACAGGGACAGTGCTGGACAGACCCCATTCCTGGACAGTGACAGTGACAGTGACAGGGACAGTGACAGTGACAGGGACAGTGACAGTGACAGGGACAGTGCTGGACAGACCCCATTCCTGGACAGTGACAGTGACAGGGACAGTGACAGTGCAGGACAGACCCCATTCCTGGGACAGTGACAGTGACAGTGACAGTGACAGGGACAGTGACAGTGACAGTGACAGGGACAGTGCTGGACAGACCCCATTCCTGGACAGTGACAGTGACAGGGACAGTGACAGTGCAGGACAGACCCCATTCCTGGGACAGGGACCGTGACAGGGACAGNNNGACAGTGACAGTGCAGGACAGACCCCATTCCTGGGACAGGGACAGTGACAGGGACAGTGACAGGGACAGGGACAGTGACAGTGACAGTGACAGTGCAGGACAGACCCCATTCCTGGGACAGGGACAGTGACAGTGACAGGGACAGTGACAGTGACAGTGACAGTGCTGGACAGACCCCGTTCCTGGACAGTGCCAGTGCCAGTGCCAGTGCCAGTGACAGTGACAGTGACAGTGCAGGACAGACCCCTTTCCTGGGACAGTGACAGTGCCAGTGCAGCACCAGCAGCTCCTCCAGCACAGGGATGGCTGTGTCTCCTGGAGAGCAGAACCCAACCCAGCACGGGGCGAGCTGCAGCTCTCAAGTGCCTCAAAGAAAACTCAGATGCCATAATTTCATTCTGGGTCCCCCGATCAGGCCGGGGCCCTCTGCTCCTGCCAGGAACTCGCCAGCCATCTGGCACATTTTGTGTTTATAGTGCTCCAGCAATCCAAAGCGTGCCAGGCTATTTGCACCATCTGCCACGAAAATGGCATTGCAACAAAAGGATGGTGACACCTGGGGACCCCAAAAACCCTTCTAGAGAAGAATCATTTTCTCCCACAGAAAAACAGAGCTTGAAGCTTGGGTCCCCATCCCCCAAGAGACCCCTGCAGGACTCAACTAAAATATTTAGGACTCCTAGACCATTCTCTTAAATTGGTTTTTTTTCCTGTTTTTTCCTCTTGCTGCCTTTTCCAGCTGTGAGAGTACCAAGATTACTCTCTCACACGTGGATGGACATTTCCAGCAAAGCAATAGTGTTGTACAGTCCAGAATAGAAATTGTTTGGGGTTTTGAACACATTTTCTGCATTTCTAAAGCTGGAAATGACTTTGGTTTTTATCCCATTTGTAGCTCCTGCTCATAATTCAGAAGAGAACATTGATCAATATAGTTTAAACCACTCACCAATGGGCTTGAAAACAGACAAGTGTTTATACAGGGAAAAATATTCAAAATCATCTGAACTTGAAGATGGAACTGTAGAAACAACCTGTACTATTTTAGAGTGCCAGGATTTTGAGAAGGTTTGGTATTTATCTGTGAGCTTCTATTTACAAAAAGAAAGTAATCCTCAATTTCTTCTTTGGGGCAATATATGTGTTTTTATTTTATTTTCCGCTTTTATTGCTGAGTTTGACAGGAAGTTTTGATAATGTATGGCTGACTGAGAACACAGTGCATCAATTCATGTTTAAAAAGGCTGTTCTGAAAAAGTCCTAATATTGCAAAGTTCTTTAAAAATATGGGGGATAGGTGTGTAATTTATCAGTTCAGAGCATTGTTTCCTGAATCTACCATTGCAGTTATTCATCAAACACTGCACTTAGGGTGCAATAAAATAGCAGTCTGAAATGATAAGCTTTTTTCTTAAAATTTCCAGCCAGCTACATCCTCTAACAGGACAATGAAATGGAAATAATGTGGCATTCTCTGATTTCTGCTGTTTTGTAATTTTGGTATAATTACTTCTCTCAGCATGCTTTTCATTGCTGGGAACATAAAAAGAAAAATGCCTTAGTCCAGTAATTTTTCTTTTGTACCGCATATTTAAAAATCGGATAGGCATTGTGATTTTTTTGGTCCTTGTTTATTAGCAGTGACAGTTTGTTTAACTGAAAAGATCTCTCCAGACAGTTGAGACAGCCCTCAGCCATCAGATGAACAGAGATAAATCAGCCCGTGTGTTTATTGTAGCATTGCTCTGCACTCTCTTTGCTCTGGCTCACTGTCTCTGTTCCCTGTCTGTTATTGCAGTGATTATTGTCCCTGTGCAGGAGCTCATCTCCCCGTGTGCTCACACCATCATTGTGCATCGTTTCTCTTTGTCCTCACTGCAGCCGTGCTCATCTTTCCTGAGCACTGAGCTCTCGGTTTCTGACTCCGAGCATTGTTCATTCTCTTGCTGTTCATCCTATGCCAGCACAGCTCTGCAGGTTGGGATGGGAGGAAACAGGAGACTTTCTGCTTGTCCTTATTCCCATAGAACTACATGGAAAGAGTTGGACTAGTGCTGCAGGATACTAAACCCCTCAAATTCCTTACGGAATTGTTTGGCAGTTAGCAAATTTCACTCAGCAGAGAAGAAAAAAAACTTTTTCTTTTGGAGAAGCACAAATATTTCGTAGTGCTGTAATGGTCAAAAGAACTCCTTTGTTTGAGGAGCGTGATAGAGCAGTCTATTTTAATCAGAACCCTTAATGAAATAACACAGACTTCCCTTCCATGGTGGAAACGAAAGCCCTGAACCACTTGGCAGCCAGTTCTTCTTGCTGACTAAAGGATTTCCCCATCTGTCCATCACTTCTCTCTTCAAATCTCATCATTCTGTACTTTGGGCTGGGTCTGTCTCCTGCAAGGCCCTTTCCCTGCCCTTTCTCCCCAAATTTCTCAGGGTCCCCAGAGCCCTGGGCTGTGCACGAGCCTCACTGATCCCAGCCCTGAATCCAAATGGGATTCTTTGGGAATCAGAGCCCAAGCCTGGGAAAATGGAGGCAGACGTGCTAATTTTTATTGAATTTTACTGGGAGCTGGGTATTTAATTATCCTCAACTGCTCTGAAATTCTCAGACTCAGAGTCTGCCAGGAGAGCTGCATTCCCTGTCTCAGAGCCTGGAGCCCTGAGAGGTTTGAGCCTGTTGTGGCTCTCTCCGATGGATTTAATTTTGGCTGTTAATTGGGGAACAGGATGAGGCTGCTCTTTCTGGAACAGAAGGAAGGGAACAGATGTACAAGCCTTAGGTGTGCAGCAAAAGCAGCTCCTTGAGTTTCACAGGGGATAATCTGCTGTAAATACAGCATTTAACATTTCCCGGGACACTGCAAGTCTTGGGCTGGAAATGAAGGCAGAGAAAACCCTGCTTTGTGTTGTGCTAACAGATCCCAAGAAGAACTTGAAAACATCTGCTTTTCTGGTGCCCAAACTTTATTACACTCTGATGCCATCTCACAACTTGAGTCCTTCCTCCCTGCCATGCTTCCTTCAGGCTTCATTTGAACTGAGAACTCGCTGTGTGAGGTTTGTAATGAGCAGAATCCCCACTGCTTGATGACATGTTGCCCAGAACTCCTTAAAAAATTATGTGGGCATTTAAAAATACTAATTAATGTCTTGGCAGAGATATTTGGAAAATTCTGTATTTTTCCTGTCACAGTGAAAAGTTTTAAATAAGCAGCACCAGGCTGGGCTGGTTGGAGGAAAATGTGCCTTTAATGGTGAGCAGCCCCTGCTGCAGCACTTTACTGGAGATTGCTCGGAGCTGTGGAGTTAATGGAGAATGGGAATTCAAAAACAATTCTGCTGGAAATGGCTGATAAAGATGATTGCATTGTGAAGCGTGACTCTCAGAGACTTTTTTTCTTTAAATTCACATTATCTGATACATTGTGGCTTCAGAAAAGAAGTTTGTGCATCAAGTTAGACTTTTCTGTGAGTGGTGATTGTACAATGCCAGTAAGAGTGGCCTCACCAAAATCCTTCCTGTAGTCTCAGGGAGTACACTGAGCCTCCTGAACTCAACACAGATGTTAAATTAAAAAAAAAAAAAAAAAGTAATGTTATGTACCTAACAAAGTGCTTGGCAAGCTGAGGGAAAACAGAGATTTGTATTGTTATTATTTAATATATAAATAAAGGTCTCTCTGGACTGAAACTGAGTTTCAGCAGCCTTTCTGGAGGCAATTAAAACCATTAGCTTCATCAGCCAAGGCCAGTATTTTAATGTCTCTGAGACACTCAGGCTGCCAAAGTTAATTATTCATCCTTTCCTTAATTGGATTCAGATTGCATTTTAAAGGTGCAGCTTCAGTAGATTCGGCTGAGCCTTAACTGTTCACCCCTACTCCCTGTCCTTCCCTTCCCTTGCCCAAAATGTCCCTTCCTTTGGAGAAGGCCAAAAGGACACTCCTTGCCAGGCAGAAAGCTGCAGTCAGCTCCTGAGAGGGGAATAATTGGAAAAAGGGAATTGGAAAGAGAGGAGAGGAAATGTCCCGTGGAGGAAGGGAGCAGAGAGCTGAGAGCCCTGCCCTGGGCTGGCCTGACACAGGGGCTGCTCTGCTCCTCTGGATGGTCACTCATTCACTGCACATAAATGAGGAGATTCTCTCTTCTGCACACCAACAATTGTTCTTGCAGAGTCACTGAATCAGTCTTTCAATCTGAGCTACTGACCCTTCCCAGCTACTCCAGAGATGAGAAGTATGAGAAGTACCATCCCCTTATAATAATATATTTTCATCTTCCGTGCAGTTATTTTTAAACAGAGGTGTGAGATGTAACTCCTTGGTTTTGGTTTTTTCTATTTTTTTTTTTTTTGCTATGAACAGCATCATAAAGAAGAAAATATGTATTTGGAGTGTGAACTGTTATCTTCCCAGGATAATTTCTCAGGCCCTCAGCTTGCCTGTGGATTTCCAAAATAAAAGTGTTGAGCAATGTAATAACTTCTTTTATGAGGGAGAGCAAGGGTAGGACAATGCCCCCGGTGGGTGGATCTGCTGAAACCACGGTTCCCTGTCCAGGCTTTCAGCAACACTTGCAAGGTAAAGGGTGTTCAGCCTAAAAGGGTGGAGTTTTATATGAGGTAGGAATTTTGGATTTTACTTTGTCAAAGCTGAAACTAAGAAACATCTGTGTCTGGGTGTTGGTGATTGCTAACACTCATGATTTTGGGAGCTCATTTCCTGCCTTTTCAGTTCTCTGCAGAGCAGAAGAATGACCATATAAACCCAAGGAAGCAAAACCTTTCAGAAGAAAAGAATAATTTAATGTAGACTGGGACAAGTGTGAGAATCAGGCTCATGGGACTATTTCACAGATTGCTCAGTGTTTTGTTTGGTACTTTTTAATGCTGTTTTCTTTAATAATAGCATTACAGCTTGATTAGGGTTTTTGTGCTGACTACAGGAGCATCCAAATTACTGTTTTATACTCCACGTCATGCAGGAAGTCTGCAAACTTTCAAATAGACAAGCTGAGGTAAGGTGAAATCAGCCCTTTTCAGAGCATTGGAATTTATAGGAAATTGCTTCTTAATTGATGAGACTGGATGCTTTGACAGCCCAGGTACTTGTGACAAATTGCTCTGGTTATCCTGGAAAGCAGAGCACCCCTCACCACTGTGCTGGGAGAGGTTCTGGAGCTCTGATCACTTACACACAGGTTCTTCTCTGTCCCTCACCACGTCCCTGAATGAGCTGCACAGGCTGGCAATAGCTGCAGGCCTTTTCTGTGCTGTGTTCCTCCCCTGCACTTCACAGCAGGGCAGGAAGGAGCTGCTTTACCCTCTCCTGCCTCACCCTTGGACAGAGCTGCTGCAGGCTCCAGTTGTCCTGCAGAGCCATGAAAATGGTTCCAAGCTGAGCACGGGCTTTCTGCCCTCGCACGAGGCGCAGGAGAAGTGATGCTGCTCTGGAAATAGCTGCTACACACTGATGTGAGGATTGATTCAGGAGCTTCATTCTTGGAGCATCAGCAGGTTTTGGTTGTGTTCACCAGAGCAAGAGCAATTTCCAGCTCACAGATGCACAGACCTCTGCAGGTTATTTCAGGTTTCAGTGATTCTTCTACATTTTGTTGTTAAGAGATTTTTTCATTTCCAAGTAATACAGGCTCCTCTTGTGAGAATTCGATTGACATCTTGTCTTGCTCTGCAGGGGTTTCTGGAGAAAGACTGAACTGAAACAGAGACTTTCTTAGAAGCATAACATGAAAGAAATTAGAGAGAAAAATTGTTTGTGTGATCATCATCTCCTTTTGGGTTACTATGGAAAAACCCAAAGGGTTTGATTTTTAGAGGGATGGAACACCTCTGCCACAAGGAAAGAGTTGGATTTGTTCAGCCTGGAAAAGAGAAAGTTTCAGGGTGAACCAACGGTGGCCTCCAGTTAGGAGGAGGGAAGAGAGACATGAGATAGAAACTGTTTGTGAGGGGACAGTGCCAGGAAAAGGGGAATGGCCTCAGGCTGAAAGGGGCAGGTTTAGATGAGACATTGGGCAGGAATTGTTCCCTGGAGGGGGGGCAGCCCTGGCACAGAGAAGCTGTGGATCCCTTTGAGTGCCCAGGGCCAGGCTGGACATTGGGGCACCCTGGGACAGTGGGAGGGTCCCCTCCCTCCCAGGCCGTTCTGTGACTCTGAGCTTTGCCCATTTCTCCCGTTTGCCCCTCTGTGTCTCCTGTATTTGTGTGACAGTCAGATGTCACCACCCCTTTGAGACACCACCACTGTCAATCTAACCTGCATGAGCAGGAGCCTCTCCAGGGAACCTCTGCTGAAGGCTCTGGGGGTGAAAGCAGTGACAGAGAGCCTTGAACTGCTGAGGAATTATTTCAGAGTGACATTAAATCTGAGAGCCTTCCCCGGTCCCCTTGTCCTTCTGCAGAGTTGTGAGCCCCCTGTAGCCAGGGAAAAGGATGTCTAGTGGGGAAATCAAGAAATAGGGTCCATACATCTTGGACATGAATGTGCCTGATGAGGAAATCACTTCCAAACTGCTCCATTTGCCACACGGATCGTTCCTGTTTCAGGAATATTCTGCAAAGAACAGCTGCACATGGCTTCTTCGGGGGATGAGGGACGATAGGATCTCTTTTGCAGGAATTATCTGGAGCTTTTAAGCTGCTCCAGTACACAGAACTCTTCTGTTTCTGTAATTGATGCTGTCCAAGTCAGGGAAAAGAAATGTGTCTTTGGCTGGAAAAGAAAAAATACTCAAGAGCTGCATCGTATTTCCTAGGAACTGCAACACCATGGCAACAGCTGTGTGTCAGTGCTGCTGCATCCCTGCCCAGCTCAGATTGCTGAGCGAGTCCCAGAGATTGTGCTGGGAACTCACCGCACTGAGCTGCTGGGCTGGCACATAATCACAACATATAGCACGGCTTCCTGTCTTGTTTGTATTGATGTTTTCTCATAACCACAGGGCGCATTATTTCTCTCCTCTAAAAGGAATTTTAATGGGGAGTTTATTGGTGGAACTGCTTCGGTTTGATAATCTCTAATGAAATATTTTGGGTGGGGAATTTTATTGTGTATGTGGAAAAGAATAGAAAATCCCAAACATGTGAGAAAGGATTAATTTCTATTAAAGTGGCCGTAAAATATTTGGAAAATATATTGTTCCTTTTAGTATTTTTTGTAGTAAAATATTTAGAATGATTTTTCAGCTTGGAATTTAATTAATAGTGAATAGAGATTGAAATAAAAACACAGTATTTCAAGCATCAAAATTAAAACTTTTTGATTGACTATTTTTTTTCCCCCAGTTTATGTTCAGTTATGAAAATGCCAAGTCTATCCAAAATCAAGTCAGGAAAAATGTTTGAAAATTCTTCTACGATGAGAAAGCTTTTTCCTGCCTAGCTCTGTTCTACTTATTATATATTAATACTGCCTGGCTCTCTTTGCTGGGTGTGGCTTTTTGTCATTCTTTTACGAGAACTTGCATGGAAAATTAAAACACCCTCTCTGATTAATGTGAGATGAATGGCTGAACCACTGTTCCCTCTTGAATTGACTGTGTCCATGTTTAACCGAGATCGGGTGGGGAGCACTGTGCAGTCACAGTTTAAATGTTCACGGAAATTGGATTATGTCTTCAAAAGAGGCTTACAGACAGAAGCAGCACTGAGACAGGAGCTTTGCCCTCCTCCTCTCACGATGGTGTTTTGTGGGGTTTTCCATCCCCAGCCCCTTCAGCAGGCACTGAAGCCACGAGACATTAATGTGCTCCAAAGGGCCGTGATTTGGGGTTCCCGGGGCTCCTCAGCTCTCGCTGGGCAGCAGGGCTGGGTTTGCTCACTGCTGTGAATTATTGTCAAATCAGGGCTGCTCACAGCCCGGGATGGAGAGGAGAGCTCTGGGGACACGGTCTGGGGACAGCAGAGAGACCGAACGGCAGAACGGCCGGGCTGGGACTGCGGCTGGAGCCACAAAAACCTTCAAACCTTCCCTTGGTTGGGAAGGGAATGGCTGGGAATGGCCGGGAATGGGCAGGGAATGGCTGGGAATGGCAGGGAATGGCAGGGAATGGCAGGGAATGGCTGGGAATGGCAGGGAATGGGCAGGGAATGGCAGGGAATGGCA
>VZRP01013138.1:22611-80455 GCA_013397995.1 Malurus elegans | reverse complement strand
GAATGGCGGGGAAGGGCCGGGAATGGCCGGGAATGGGCAGGAATGGCAGGGAATGGGCAGGGAATGGCCGGGAAGCAGGGAATGGCAGGGAATGGCCGGGAATGGGCAGGGAATGGCTGGGAATGGGCAGGGAATGGCCGGGATTCTGGGCTGGTGTGGGGCTGGCAGGGATGGCAGGGATGGCTGGGAATGGCCGGGAATGGCCGGGAATGGCCGGGATTCTCAGAATGTCCAGCTCCTGTGCCGCTCGCAGGCTGACCCCCGGCTCTGCCCTGGACATCAATTCATGTTCTCCTCTCGCCTTTTCCTCCGTGTGCAGCTCAGCAGAGAACACCAGGTGGCCCTGTCCTCCATCACTTACATCGGCTGCGCTCTGTCCATCTTCTGCCTGACGATCACGCTGGTCACATTCGCTATTTTATCGTGAGTAATTTTAATTTAATACCTGCCGAGCAGCTATCGCGCAGAAAGGCAAGAAATGCGTTTCAGGCCGCTGGGTAGGATCCCTTCAGGTATTAAGGATAAAACAAAGGCTATTAATTCTACAACCTCCTTAATTAGATTCTGCACATGCATTTGTAACACTTGGCTGGTTATTTCTAAATTACTCTCATTTCCTGAAATGGGATGGTCTTTATACAGCAAGTTATTTCCATCCTGTGGGAGATTTAATTTTTTTTTTTAACTGTCCCTGCTTTGCAACAGCTCAGGAATCTTGCAAGGAGGCTTTTAGGAGGTCTTGGTCTGGAGTCAATCCAGAACAATGAGAACAGGGACTGCAGAATCAGCCTGTGCCTCTCCTGCAGACATCCCTGGAGTGCTGGGAGCACACAGACAGCTCCGAGCACACAGTTTGGGGCACACAGAGACAGTCCTTGCTGTTTTTGCACTGTCTCACATCCCTGGAGTGCTTGGAGCACACAGACAGTTTGGAGCACACACACAGTTCAGAGCACACACACAGCTCAGAGCACACACACAGCTCAGAGCACACACACAATTTGGAGCACACACACAGTTCAGAGCACACACACAATTTGGAGCACACACACAGTTCAGAGCACACACACAATTTGGAGCACACAGACACTTTGGAGCACACACACAGTTTGGAGCACACACACAGTTTGGAGCACACACACAATTTGGAGCACACAGACAGCCCTTGCAGCTTTTGCAGTCCCATCTGCAAGGCAGAGTGTTTATAAAGGAATGCCCAGTAAGGCAGTCTCAGCCAGCGTTAGCTGCCTGACTTTTGTTTCACACAGCTTGTACACAATTACATCATACCCACGTTTATTTTCAAGGATCTTGCTGTTCTCCGTTAGGCTGCTTTTCTACAGTATTCTTTAGTGGGATGAAGGATTGTGAGCAGTGTGAAATTCACTCTTTGGCTCGTGGTTAAAATGTTTGGATCTCCATCAGGTACCACATCACCCCTGTAGGGCTCTCTGTGCTGGGGAGGTTTCTGCCCCAGGGTCTTTGTTCCTGTTCATGTTCCAGTACTGACAACAGTTTGAGGCCCAGCTGGACTCGACACAAACATTTCTGAAAAAAAGCTTTCATAAAGGTTTGTGTCTAAATAAAAAAATAGAAAACCTGACTAAGGGTGAAGCAACTTGTCCAAGGTTGCGCAGCACTTTGGGAGTGGAGCAGGAGCAGAATTCTTGTCTCCTTTCACACACTAAACTACGTTGTTCCTATTGAGAGTTCAGTTTTTGTTTTCTGTGCCTAAGCATGTACTTTGGAGATCCTGTTAAGAGGCCAGTTTCTAGGGAAAAGGACTTGCTGAATCTTAGTAAACTGATTGCAACGCTTGTTTATTTCCAGACCCTGTCCTATTTCCAAGTTTCAAGATCTGCTTTGGTCATACTTGGATTAAGTGCATAACGTGTGGCAAAATCCACTCTAATAAAGTCCAACATGTGCCTATCTGGCACTGAGCTGTTGGCATGTTTAGGCTAAGGGGAATGATCTGCTCCATTTTTGAATGCAAAATTGGATGTTTTAGTGTGTTTAGAAAGGAAGAAGGAGCGAAGGGAGGTGGTGTTGCTGCATCAGAGCTGGAAACTCCTCAAGAAGTCAAACAGAAGACTTGGAAGAGTGCTTGGAGCCAGCTGACTGTCACAGGGTTAAGCGCCCCACCTACATACAGGATCCTTCAAAATGCCAATTAAAAATAATTTGATTAGCTTTTCACTGGAGAGCAGGGTCTCATTAAGCAGCTGAAGTGAAATTTTGCAATGTGGTGTTAGATGACCGTGACATAAGCGGAGGAGAATCTGGAAAGTTCTTTGCTGCTCCATGTCCTGGCAGTGCCGGCCCCTCCGGGAGGGCAGTGAGTCCTGACCCCTCCCGGGTAACTCTGCTCCTGACTAAAGCCATTGGCACCAGCAGTGCATCCTCTGGGTTTCCTTTTGGGATTTGGTACTTCTTGTCCTCTCCCTCTTCATTCCCCTCGCATGGGGCAGTGTGCGTTGGAATAGGAAACCTGGTATCACCAGCAGTGTTTGTTTTTTAAAGAGAAAAACAAAATCCAACAAAAGGCCTGAGATGTTTGCATCTATGTTTTTGTTTTCTCTTTCCTATTTCTGGATGAGAACAGAAACACGAGGTCAGAAGACTTCCAGGAAAGCCTGTTCTTGACAGATTTCCAGCTGGTTTTTGAAAAGCCACGAGAGATCTGTTCAAATGATGTTGAAAGCACAGTCAGGTCCCAGTCAAGACAGGCACTGCCCATCTCTGTGCAGAGCTCTGCTTCCTGAGCTCAGACAATGGGATCAGTCACAACCGGAACCTTTTCATATTCTCTTGGTTCTCATACAGGGAAATACCAACAAAATAAAACCAGGAAAACCATCCTGGTGGAGAGCTCACTCAGCAGACACCATGATAACTGCACCCAAAGCAAAGCCAGTGTGAATGGTTGCAGATGAGCCATGGATTGGTGCCAGTGTGAATGGTTGCAGATAAACCATGGATTGGTGCCCCTGGGAGCACAGTTTTATCGATGTTCCCTTGTCTCTGCAGGTCAGTGAGCACCATCAGGAACCAGCGCTATCACATCCACGCCAACCTGGCCTTCGCCGTGCTGCTGGCGCAGATCCTGCTGCTCACCAGCTTCCAGTTCAGCCCTGCCACGGTGAGTGCCCCAGCTGGGGTGGGGCTGTTTGGGGGGCTGATCTATGGATGAATGCCACCTGTAGGAAAGTGTCTTCATGGGAGATCTGTTTTAGCTTGCCTTAGCCGAAAAATGCCATCCTACTACGGAGGGGATTCCTTATGCAGAGTGCGGGGATCCAAACCATTGAACCTAAAACAGCTGCCTTAATCAAAGGCAAATAGGCCAAGTTAACTCTATCACATACCAGTAAAACCAATTTCTTTCCACTGCCATGTTTAAAAATGCAATTTAAAGTAACATAAGGCCTTTGATGAGTCCTGCCTGAAGAGCAGAAACAAAACTCAGCTTTACAATAAACTTCCAGGGTGCTCTGGTATTCTGCTGGTGAAAACTTGGCTACTCTATGATCTGCTGTTGCTCCATAGTGCTTTTCAGAAGCAGACAGTGGTTTTTATTAATGTTTTGGGTTTTTTCTGTTTATTCTCAGAAGGTTTGTTCATTGTTCATTTTGCCAATACAACAGAAGTAGATTTATATTCAGCTCAAATGTGATCCCTTGGATTTCTGTTACATTTATAAATAACTGTAATGTCTGGTTTGCATGGGATGTTGTTACCTGTGGATCTAAAAGGCCTTAGTAAAACAAAGTTTATATTCTGCTGTTTTACATTCAGGTGGGTCCTGAGTGAATCATGCAATGTGCAAGGGAGAAAATGGTAGGGAATGTTTGAGGAGGAAAAATAAATGGAGACATTGGAGAGCAGCAAAAGATGAAACTGAAGACAGTAGAAACCAGGCATGAAAATAATCCTCTTTAAGCACAGAGCTAAAACCCTGTTGAAAGAGCATAGGCTTGAGGGCACTGAAAGGTTCACTCAGCGTAACAGCATGTCTTATTCTCAGTTTTTTCTTTTTCATCCACTCCAAATTCTCTGACAATTCAGCTGAGTCACTCCATACGGTGTGAAAGCCTCTTTACCCCTTATCAAGGCCAGTCCCTTCAGTCTTTTGGAATCCTGTGAAATCCAAGCTGTGTTTCCTGGCCTGGGCTGGGTGCAGGTGGAGCCCACGTTCTCCAGGACCCAACCCAGAGTTCAGCTGCATTTATCTGTGCCTGGGTCACACACAGCTCCTGCTGTCAAACGCTCACACAGACTGAAGTTGAATTTCATAGGTGCATATTTTCTCTTAAAGCTGTTCTTTAGTGAAACTGGGACTGTAGCACACGAAAGCAAGACCTGTTTTACACATGGGCTTTGTGAAATGAAATGCTTCACAGAATCCATGCATTTTTTTACCTCTACGTCCTCTATAACAGCAGTAATTGTGTGGGATAACACTGTAAAGATTTAAAGTTGAAAAACGTGATGCAAACACCGTCTGCTGGGCTTTTATTTTTATGCTTTATGCTCTTGGAATCCGGGGGGGTTGTGATTCATCCTTTATTAGTCTCCCGTCCTCACCTACTCAGTGCTCTGTTCTCACGAGCTTTGACAGCAGCTCAAATCGCTTTGATTGCAGTAATTGCACCGCTGAATGTCCTTTGCAGAAGGAGGGAGGCGTGTTTACACCAGAGGTGTGAATTTGGGATCTCTGCTGGAGCAGAGCTGTGTCAGCGCTGCGCAGTTTGGGGGTGCCCTTCAGGACCCCGAGGCAGAGCAATGCCAGGGATGGGATCCCAAAAATGAGCCCTGAGCTGGCAGCGCTGTCCTGTGTGCCTCCAGCCCCTGCATCATTTCCCAAGAGCCTTTCTCAGACTCTGCTTTACTTTCTCTACAATGATATGCTGGACCTTGCTGCTGCCTGGGCTGGTTTTTCTATTTTCACAGACTCTGGAGTTGTCAGCTCTTAGAGTTCCAGTTCCAGGATCTGCCTTTTTCAGGTGTTCTGCTAAAAGCAGCTGTTTCACACGGTGTTTCACATGGTGTTTTACATGGTGTTTCACACGGTGCTTTACATGGTGTTTCACATGGTGTTTCACATGGTGTTTCACACGGTGTTTTACACGGTGTTTCACATGGTGTTTCACATGGTGTTTCACATGGTGTTTCACACGGTGTTTTATATGGTGTTTCACATGGTGTTTCACATGGTGTTTCACATGGTGTTTCACATGGTGTTTTACATGATGTTTTACATGGTGTTTCACATGGTGCATCAAGGGGGACATGCTCGGGTTTCGCATGGAAAGGCTCAGCTTTTCAGTGCTTTCAGAGAAAGCAATTTTGCCATTTAAGAGTAACTTCTAAGCAATAATTAAGGCAAAAAATATCAAAACGAGCAGCAACTTTGCTAAGGATTTGATGTACAAATCTGCAACTCGGTATTATACGAAATTACATACAGAACAGCCTCCTGCTACTTCACTGTGTGTTATTTTTCTGATGTTTTGTGATTCATATTGTTTGGCTACTCAAGAGTTGGAAATGATCCATTTGACAGAACTACTCTGTAAGTCAGCTTTATGTTGCATTTATATTTTTGTGGACTAATCTTCCGGTCGAAATCAAAAGGCATTAAAATGGATTTTATAGCCTTATGATAAAATTAACTGGGAAGGTTTTTACAGCTTTTGTCAATAAGCTAATCTGGTTTAATAATATGTCACTGAACTTTGTGAAATACTAAACCACATACAGACCTCACTTACACAAATTAACCCCAAATTTATTGCTTTTGAATGCACGTAGTCCATTGGATTTGCATTGGAATGTCCTTGCAGCAGCACAGAACCAGCTGAGCACCAGTGAGGCTGTACTGCAAAGCCTCAATTTTCATTGCACTACCAAGGCCCATCGTGTTCATTTTCATTAGTGCACAAAACCCCAAATCACCAACACAAAGAACAGCCAGCACAGCACAGTTTGGCAAATGCCCCAGAGAGAATCAACCAGCAACATCTGAGGCAGCAAACTGTTCCTGCTGGTGGGGCTTCCCCAGCTCAGACCCCACCGGCATGGGGCCCTTTCTGGGAACTTCTCAGCTGAGGAACGCAAAAGAGTTCCCATTGCAGGGACTGGAGGTGCTGGGTGGGTGTCACTGGGATGGCACAACTGTGTGGGTGTCACGGGGATGTCATGGCTGTGGGGTCACAACTGTGGGGTCACAGAGGATAACACGGCTGTGGGGTCACAGCTGTGGGGTCACAGGGATGTGACAGCCTCAGGGCAGGATGTCCCATGCCCAACACAAGGTGCAAACCCGAGCGTGGATGGGACTTGTTCCAGGAGCGTTCAAATGGCGCCGCCTCCAAAAGCAGAACGAACGAGGTTATCCTGTGCTGAGATCATCACATCTGCTCAGTCACTGAGGTTATCCTGTGCTGAAATCATGGCATCTGCCCAGTCACCACGGTTATCCGGTGCTGAGATGTTTTCTCGTGCTGAGATGGTGGCATGTGGCCGGTCACCGCGCTGTGATCGAGGCACTGACGGTGACAATCCCCGGGCAGCGCTCAGTGAGGTCAGGGAGTGAGACAGACCTGAGAGGGGGAAGGATGGAGCCCCTTTCCTGTTCTCATGAGCTGAGCTGATAGGAGGCTTTGAGAAAAATCTAAAGATCACTCAGAGAAAAATCTAAAGATCACGTAGAGGAGCAACTCAAAGAAAACCAGGGAGCAGGGTACAGGACAATACACATAGCCCACTTGTCGGATTCCTGTATTTACTACAGGTTGAGCAGACACTTCAGTTTTGATTTCTTTTTTGTAGGCTTTGGTAGGAGTATTTCCCTTACTGTTATAAATAAATAACACATTTTGATTTCCATATCACGTTCAGCAATGTTGCTAGGGTTATTTTGTTTTTTTTTAAAGGTAAGAGGATTTGTTACTCTGAAGGTATCAAAAATGCAGTAGAAAAATGAAATTGTATAGTGCTTTCTTTTAAAGACTGTTGTACTTCAGTGATTTAGCATTTAGCATGTAAATATCTATAGACGTTTCTTATAAATTGGAAAACCAATGTGACTGTATCACAAAGAACTAATGGATTCATTTTTATTTCTAATTCAGGTGCCTTGCAAGATACTGGCCATTCTCCTTCATTTTTTCTTCCTGAGTGCTTTTGCATGGATGCTGGTGGAAGGATTTCATCTTTACAGCATGGTGATCAAAGTATTTGGGTCAGAAGAAAGCAAGCACTTATACTATTATGGAATTGGATGGGGTAAGCATTTACCAGCTGCTTACTTTAAGTCTCCTCACTATAGGACAAGATTATACTCAGAAGCATATTTGAAATTGTCGTCTTATGATCACAGTTTGCCTTACTGAGAGTGGGACTGTAGGATAAGAAAATGCATCATTTTTCTGGCTGCAATCAGACTTCAAAACACGCAGTCCTTAAGCCTAATTCCACCTGAGTGAATGCCTCTCCAGGCCAGATCAGCCCCTTAATTACCAAATCAATGGCAGGGCGGTGGGAGGGAGCTCTCTCTACACTGATATGTTCTTTTTCTGCTTCTAACTCACAACACCGGCTGTTCTATCTCTATTCTGCAAAGCCATGCATTAAAAATGGGCACAGCAGCACAGAAGGATCACAAGATTTCATTAGTTGGTGCTTCGTGCCTCAAAAATCTTTGATTAAAAGTCTGCACAGAACCCCAATATTATGATAAAGAATGAGGAAGCAGTTGAGGGCTTTTTGAGGGCAATAATGAAAGCATAATCTGAGTGCATATTTGGAGAGCCAAAACGGAATATTTTGGTGCAGACTCTTCAGCAGATGAAAGCTCACTGGTTCTCACAGTCCTGGAGGTGCAGCAGTGGTGCTTGACAAAGCTCCTCATTTGGAAGAGGAGAAACCTCATACACTGAGTCAAAGAACAGATGTGAAAAAATAGAAAAGGAATATCTACGCAATTACACAGAATTTCAAAATATGTTAAAATATGCATTATCTTTCTTCCCCTCCAAATTCATTTTCAGATACATGAAAAGTAATTTTATCAATAATACAGGCCTGCTGCAGTCATAATTGGAATATTTAAAATGGGCACCACGCAGATCGGGGTGTTAGTACTGCTGAGAAATACACACACACTCACACACCTATATATATATATAAAATACACACACACTCACACATCTAAATATATATGTAATGCACACACACATCTATATATATATAATACACACACGCTCACACGTCTATATATATATATATAAAATACACACTCAATACACACACTCACATCTAAATATATATAATGCACACACACATCTATATATATATATATATAATGCACACAAAGTCTTACATCTATCTATATATATAATACACACACCCATCTATATATATAATACACACACTCAATACACACACACTCACACATCTATATATATATATATATAATACACACACACTCAGACACCTATATATATATAATGCACACACACACATATATATATATAATGCACACACAGTCGTACATCTATATATATATATAATACACACACACTCACACATCTATATATATATATAATGCACACACACATCTATATATATATATATATAATACACACACACATTCACACATCTATATATATATAATACACACACACTCACACACACACACATATATATATGTATATATATATGGCTGCTCCCACTCCATTCATAGTAATCAGCACAAGGAGATCAGAACCTACTCTTAAAAGTACCCTGAGACTGATTGGGTATAAAACCCCAAAATTACATTTTTGCCCTGGTGATTCAGGGAATCAGGCAGAGGCTGCTGTGGCAAAGCTTTTTCCTCCTGCCAAAGGATGCTGGTGATAGTTTGTGGTACGGGATGTTTCCCTATTTCAGCCTGTTTCCTTTCCTTTAGAGGCTGTCGCAGAGTGCAGACTTTGTTCTGAGCTGTCAAAAGACATAAATTTCATTATTTGCTGTTAGTTGATGTAGTCCCTGACTTCTGCCTGGGTATAATGTAACACAGCAGAAGAAAATCATAGAAAATGAACTTCTTCAATATAAATGGGCGATGATACTTTTCCCCATCAAGCGAAGCAGATCTTTTCATCATTGGAAGGAAATATACTTTCATTTGTGTCTAATACTTCATCTTTCTCAATAAATGACATATTTATCCTTTTAGAATTGATGTCCTAAAATTGCTTTGAATTGTCTGCCACTGAGTTTCCACAGCCTGTTTTTGGCGTTTTCCCTTTTTTTTATGTATTGAAGATATTGAAGCTTTCAAAAGAAAATGCTTCTTAACTACTGAGTGTCTCCCATATTTATAAATACGTATACATATCAATATATAAATATTTATAAATGTGCTTCTAGCTGCAGTCATTAAAGAATGAAAAGATGAAAATACTACTTCCAAAGAATGAAAATACTACTTCCAAAAATTATACTTCTGCCGGTACTGAAAAACTTTACAGACTTTGTGAGGATGATAGAGGTAAAATTAAGCAGAAATTACCTGTCAGAGAATTCTACCTCAAGCAGAAAACCTAAAGAATTAAAAAGAAAATTGGAACTTCAAGCTATCATGTCTAATAATCTGTCTGGGACCTGTTTATTAAATTCTGTAAGATGATAAAAGCTCAAAGCTTCACATTTGATTAAATCATCCAGGAATGAACAGGCAGTCATTTAATATCGAAGGGCTGGGTTTTGCTGTGTTCAGAGCTGCTGGCAGTGACGCCCTGGTTTTCTCTGCTGCTCTCGAGTGGCACAGCAGGGTCTGACCCAAAGTGTCCCTGTGGCATCCCAGAGCCCTCCCTGCAGCTCAGGGCACACACTGAACTGTCCACGCCGACAGAGAGCTCAGAAATCCTGGAGAGGCACTGCACATCCGTGTTAAAGCAGCCCTGGATGGGCACCCCAGCGGGGTCTGACTTTGTTTTGTCTCTGTGGTGTGATGCTCTGGGGAATTAAATGTCACCATTTCTGGGTTAATAAATGTCACCATTTCTGTCCTCTCCCCTGCTCTTCATGCACCCCTGTGAGAAACCCTGCTCTCTTGTCTAAGTTGTTCTGAATTCTTGAACAAAAATGCACTTACTTGGGGCCAAGTGGTTAAAATAAGGCGGAAATTGCTTCACATGGTATCACTGCTTGAATAGCAAGAGGCAGAATGTCCATAAAGCAAAACCAGGCTTCGAGAGGACCGTGATTCCGAGGAAATTAGCACTAATTAGCTCAGCACTTACAAACTAGTACTTTATTAAAAAGTCATTTTGTTTGTCTGACCTCAGTTGATTAAAACATGTTGGATTAAAGAGCTGCAGGACAATGTCAAATTAGGCTTCATTTGAAAATGACTCTGAGCTGTTCTGTTTATACAAAATTTAGCAGAACTTGCTGGGCTTCCTGGAAGATGGACTTTTATTCCTAATACTGCCTCTGCATTTGCCTTTCTGCAGGCTGCCCACTGGTGATTTGTGTCATTTCTGCAACATCGTCCCTGGACAGCTACGGGGAAAGCGGCAAGTGAGTATGAAAAAATGTGATATGGAGGAAACTGCAAAATGTGTGAACAGGGCTGTGGTGCTGCAGGATCCTCCTGAGGAGCAGGGCACACAGCCTGCAGAAGGATGGTTGTGTAAACACATTCTTCAGTGCAGAAGCCTCAGGTTTGGTTTTCACAAAGATGGTGCACAAAAAGCTCTGAGATGTTTTCCTTCATTTTCACTGCAGAGCTCCTCAGTGAGCTCCCTGCTCAGGGGGAAACATTCCTACCAAGGTGAGAGTAATCTTTGATTAAAGATATCCAATCTTTGAACAAAACTGCAGTTCCACACCCGACATCTATAAAGGACAATGTCCAAGACTTTGAAAATTAACTTCCTTTAGGAAAAGAAGAGCAAATTTATCTGAAAGAGCACCATAGGATTTAATCCTAGAATAATTTTGTATGTGACCAAGAGGCTCCTCTCCTCAGGATGAGAGGGGTGTGAGGCTGGCAGTGTTTGCCAGGACAGCCAGGACAGCAGTGACACTGCAGTGACAGTCAGNCAGTGCTACGGCATTGCCAGCCACGCCAGCCGTGCCACTGCAGTGACAGCCAGGACAGCCAGGACAGCAGTGACACTGCAGTGACAGTCAGGACAGCAGTGACACTGCAGTGACAGCCCCAGCGTGGGACACTGGAACAGCAAAGTGCAGAGAGAACATCTCCTCTCTTGGCATCATTCCATCCCTGGGAAGGCAGGCTGAGAGGGGCAGAGAGCTGACACTGACTGCAGGACACAAATCCAAATGAGACCCTGCCTTGGATCCCCTGAGTGTGGGGGGAAAAGGAGCTTCTTGGTGTTGTGGTATCACGGCCTGTTTTCCAAATTCATGCCTCTCTTTGCACTCGCTTTAGTTGTTTTGCTAGGCTTTCAGCGTTTTTTTGTTTTGTTTTTTTTTTTTTTTTTTTTAAATTAAGAACATTACTAATTAAACGACTGTGTGTTTCCTCTGAAATTGCTGTGATTTTTCTCTGCAGCTGCTGGCTTTCACTGGAGAATGGAGCAATCTGGGCTTTTGTGGCACCAGCGATGTTTGTCATTCTGGTAGGTAAAAGCACAGCAGCTGCTGTTTTCTTGTGGCATGTCTGTGTCAGCCCCGCAGCAGAGCTGGCTGAAGGCCTGGGGTCAGTCCTGTGCCAGCCCCGTGGAACAGCAGCCATCAACATGAACCCCCAGAAATTCTTGGTTCCTGCTCTGAATTTTGGTGTTGTACACAGTTGTGTATTAGTTTATCCCTATTCATTCTCACAGTGTTGATTTCATTATTCAAAGACAAAGATAGGATCTACAATAGTGGGACAGCCCTGCTGGGGTCATTAGTAACTGTGTGATGTGGAGAGTCTTGGGAGCTGTAACTGTTCTGGGAAAGATCCCAAAAGAGCAGAGTCTGTGCTTTGTGTCTCACACGCTGCAGTAAAAGCTCAGAGCCTGATCCCATCCCACTGGTGCTTGGAGTGTTTGTGAGTGCCCAGTGAGGATGGGCACAGCAGAGCGGGCAGCCAGCAGTGGGAACGGGCTGGGAACGGGCTGGGACAGTGCTGGGACAGTGCTGGGACAGTGACAGGGCTGGGAACGGGCTGGGAACGGGCTGGACAGTGCTGGGACAGGGCTGGGACAGTGCTGGGATGGTGCTGGGATGGTGCTGGGACAGTGCTGGACAGGCTGGGACAGGGCTGGGACAGTGACAGTGCTGGGAACGGGCTGGGACAGGGCTGGACAGTGCTGGGAATGGGCTGGGACAGTGACAGGGCTGGGACAGGGCTGGACTTGACAGAGCACCTGAATTTTCGACACAAGACATTAAAAGTTCTGGCAGAAGGCTTTGTTTTTGGCCATCTGCTGCCTTGGTGTGTTTCCACAGACATGGCAGAATTGGGGAAGTTCTGCAGAAAGCATCTGTGTAGCTGGAGCAGTGGGTGTCTGTGACGGGAACAATCCATCGCACAGGGAGATACTGGGCTGGAGCAGCGAGTCCTCTCTATTGTTTTCCCTGTAAATAGTTATTTTCCTGGTGGTTTTTTTACACATCTTTCAGATAAACAGATTTTTATGCAGCTGGATGATTTTCACGAGCATATTGCTCTCGGTTCTGTGCTGTGGGGACAGCTTTGTGTGCTCAGATGGGAACCCGGGTCCCAGGCTGACACTGCCAGCACTGGCTTCAACTGGCACTTGCCTATCAACACTCAATATGTAAAATAATATTATCTCCCCTAAACCTGCTGATTATATACGATTTACTAAGTTCCTTATAGTATTTATTCCTATTTTTATGTACCAATGCAGAATTAGAATATTTATGTCAAAGTAGAGTATGAGTATTGAGTTTTAACTGAAGAATGGCACTTTTCTTTTGAAGTCTTCTCTTTCTTTTTGTTCTGTAGTTCAGGAGAGTTTTGTTCTACCCTTGTTCTTGATGCTTTGTAGCTGATGTGCAGCTTTGGAGAGGAAGGGAAAAACATGTCTTTCACCTTCACATTCTCTGCCTTTTTATTTCCTTAAACCCAGGGTCTTTGCTCAGCAAGACAGTCTTTGCCACATTTCCTTTAAGTGATAAAGATTTCCTTCTTCCTTCACCTGTGACTCCAGTACAAACTTTCCTTTGTTGAACATTTTCAGTGTTAGTCTTTTCAAGATTTCCTACTTTTCTGTCGGGAATTCTTTTCATTTTATTGATGTTTCTGCCGGACCTGACATCAAAAAGAGCAGAGCCTTTGAAGAGCAGAGTTCAGGCTTAACATATTTTTCTCATTGCTACTTTAAAATAGTCTTGTGCNTTTTTTTTTTTTTTTAAATTAAGAACATTACTAATTAAACGACTGTGTGTTTCCTCTGAAATTGCTGTGATTTTTCTCTGCAGCTGCTGGCTTTCACTGGAGAATGGAGCAATCTGGGCTTTTGTGGCACCAGCGATGTTTGTCATTCTGGTAGGTAAAAGCACAGCAGCTGCTGTTTTCTTGTGGCATGTCTGTGTCAGCCCCGCAGCAGAGCTGGCTGAAGGCCTGGGGTCAGTCCTGTGCCAGCCCCGTGGAACAGCAGCCATCAACATGAACCCCCAGAAATTCTTGGTTCCTGCTCTGAATTTTGGTGTTGTACACAGTTGTGTATTAGTTTATCCCTATTCATTCTCACAGTGTTGATTTCATTATTCAAAGACAAAGATAGGATCTACAATAGTGGGACAGCCCTGCTGGGGTCATTAGTAACTGTGTGATGTGGAGAGTCTTGGGAGCTGTAACTGTTCTGGGAAAGATCCCAAAAGAGCAGAGTCTGTGCTTTGTGTCTCACACGCTGCAGTAAAAGCTCAGAGCCTGATCCCATCCCACTGGTGCTTGGAGTGTTTGTGAGTGCCCAGTGAGGATGGGCACAGCAGAGCGGGCAGCCAGCAGTGGGAACGGGCTGGGAACGGGCTGGGACAGTGCTGGGACAGTGCTGGGACAGTGACAGGGCTGGGAACGGGCTGGGAACGGGCTGGACAGTGCTGGGACAGGGCTGGGACAGTGCTGGGATGGTGCTGGGATGGTGCTGGGACAGTGCTGGACAGGCTGGGACAGGGCTGGGACAGTGACAGTGCTGGGAACGGGCTGGGACAGGGCTGGACAGTGCTGGGAATGGGCTGGGACAGTGACAGGGCTGGGACAGGGCTGGACTTGACAGAGCACCTGAATTTTCGACACAAGACATTAAAAGTTCTGGCAGAAGGCTTTGTTTTTGGCCATCTGCTGCCTTGGTGTGTTTCCACAGACATGGCAGAATTGGGGAAGTTCTGCAGAAAGCATCTGTGTAGCTGGAGCAGTGGGTGTCTGTGACGGGAACAATCCATCGCACAGGGAGATACTGGGCTGGAGCAGCGAGTCCTCTCTATTGTTTTCCCTGTAAATAGTTATTTTCCTGGTGGTTTTTTTACACATCTTTCAGATAAACAGATTTTTATGCAGCTGGATGATTTTCACGAGCATATTGCTCTCGGTTCTGTGCTGTGGGGACAGCTTTGTGTGCTCAGATGGGAACCCGGGTCCCAGGCTGACACTGCCAGCACTGGCTTCAACTGGCACTTGCCTATCAACACTCAATATGTAAAATAATATTATCTCCCCTAAACCTGCTGATTATATACGATTTACTAAGTTCCTTATAGTATTTATTCCTATTTTTATGTACCAATGCAGAATTAGAATATTTATGTCAAAGTAGAGTATGAGTATTGAGTTTTAACTGAAGAATGGCACTTTTCTTTTGAAGTCTTCTCTTTCTTTTTGTTCTGTAGTTCAGGAGAGTTTTGTTCTACCCTTGTTCTTGATGCTTTGTAGCTGATGTGCAGCTTTGGAGAGGAAGGGAAAAACATGTCTTTCACCTTCACATTCTCTGCCTTTTTATTTCCTTAAACCCAGGGTCTTTGCTCAGCAAGACAGTCTTTGCCACATTTCCTTTAAGTGATAAAGATTTCCTTCTTCCTTCACCTGTGACTCCAGTACAAACTTTCCTTTGTTGAACATTTTCAGTGTTAGTCTTTTCAAGATTTCCTACTTTTCTGTCGGGAATTCTTTTCATTTTATTGATGTTTCTGCCGGACCTGACATCAAAAAGAGCAGAGCCTTTGAAGAGCAGAGTTCAGGCTTAACATATTTTTCTCATTGCTACTTTAAAATAGTCTTGTGCCTAAATTGCAAGCAGACTTTGGTAAGAAGCAGGGCTTGGACACCCTGAGGTGTGGCAGGAAAGGTGCTCTCTGAGTCTGTGCACATGCCAGCACAAAACCAAAGAGAACGCGGACACGGGTCCTCGCTGATGAAATTCTCGGAGTTCTCTAATTTGTCAGCTGGCAGCAGACAATTCTGGCATTTGTTTGTGCAGTAGGACCCTGAGCACTTTGGCTGTGAAGCAATGTACCAACCCAAACTTCTCCTAAAGAGAAAAGGGCTGCTCCTGGAGGAAAGAGAAAAGCGAGAGCTTCCCACTGTGGGGGATGGAAATCCTGGACAAGGGGCAAAGGACACCAGTCCAGCCTTGAGAACCTCTTTTGCCAAATAAATGCAACACAGAGTCTCTGTTTCCTGCTGTGCTTGTACAATACCCTCTTGGACACAGCCAGAACACGCTTTCCTGACCAAGCCTTGTTCCTTTTTTTCCAGGTCAATATTGGCATTCTCATTGCAGTCACAAGAGTTATCTCCAGAATCAGCGCAGACAACTACAAGGTCCATGGAGATGCCAATGCCTTCAAGTAAGTTCTCACTGAAATTCTATTATAACAAGGATCTCACACTGGCAGTGTTGTATGTGGACTTCTCCCAGAACATTCCTCTTCAATTAAAAGCAAATACTGTTGAAGGTATCACCCGCTTGAATGCAGGCAGTTAACCTGTATTTTATTAAAGCTGAATGCTGCACAGGATGAAGCCCGTGGTTCAGCAGGAGCTGAAGTGTTTCCCTGCTTATTAGAGTCTCCAGCACTTGCTGATTCATGGTTTTCCCTTTTATTAATGGAGACTTTCCTCTTCCTGCTCGAGTCAAAAGCGAAATTTCACAGAGCATCACAATCTGCGCTGGGTTATTGCAAGTACTCTGCTCCTTCTGAGGACAGATCTCGTTCCTAGCCCCAGCTCAGCACAGTATTTAGGCATATGCTTGTCTTTAAGACTCTCTTGATACTGTGAAGCACACAGACTTAGGCTGGATTTAAACTGTGCCTGAATTCAAGTGGGTTTTTCTATCACAGTGCCCTGAGCCTCTTGGGAATGTGCGTCCAAGAGTGAATCATCTTTAAAATAGCACTGGCGAGGCCGGAGGGGAAATGTAAGGCAGACACAAAGCTACCTCTGAATGCACAAGGACAAATGCTGATTTCTGAAATATATAAGATTGCATGTGAGTAGCTAAGAAGATAATACATTGAGGCTAAAATAAGATGCTGAATATTCCATTTCGTATCTCTTAAAGATTCTTTAGTCCAAATATAGAAATGACAGCGTATATAAATAAAGGATATGGAATTTAGATAGAAGAAAAATGTGATGATGGCTTGTGTTTAATGTTTCTGAGGCACAGGCTATTGCATGATAAGGATTTGGTGCCACTGTTATGAAATGGTATCATAAAGAAAAATTTTTATGCTTGGATTACTTACGTAATTTTGAAAATACCATTAAGTTTTAAATATTGGTGACAGTTACCTAATTGAAGTTAGTTTCGGTATTGTATACTTACCCAACAGGAAAAGAAAAACAGTAAATAAGTCTACAGAAAAATCTATAAGATAATTACACTGTAGTGAAATGAGAAGACTGGGAATGAAAATGATTGTTTCAGGTTTGGCTGAGTTCCTGTGACCTTCAGAAATGCAAAGGAAACACAGAAACTTAGGAAGCAAATACCTGTGTATTGTCAATGGCAATTTTTCTGGGCTATTACGAGTGTGGAGACCAAGGAACAGCTCCATCAGTGCAAGAGGAGCTGCAGAGATTGCTCCATGTACTCGGGTATTTCACTGTATCACAAGGAATTGGTTCAATACACAGTGTGCCCTGCACACTAATACATATTGTTTCTTTTTAAACTATGTGTGTGCACATAAGTAAATCAATTTATGAATAATTGGTCTGGGAATAAGATGCAATCCCTTTAATGAGCAGTATATGTTCTTAGTCCAAATATTACCAGCTGTAGCTTTGGAATGGTGCAGCTCTGTACTGCAAATGTGACTTCTCCAGGTGCCCTGGCTCAGAGATGCTCTTCGTGCCAAGGAGTTTTGACATTGCAGCATTTGACCTAACCAAAGTTACAGCGAGGAAAGTGGAGAAAAATGATAATCAGAGGGATGATACATCTGAAAACATTAAATCATTAAGTTATTAAGTGGAAATATGCTCTGATAGAACACTTTTCCTCACAGAACTAAATTAAGACAATAAAATACAATAGAAGGTAAACAGAACATAGATAATAATTCTTCTGTAGATATCATTACAGAATTGGGACCTCAAAAGGAGTTTGAAATGAATAGTGTTCAAATCGGATCCTGGGTAGTATTTATCCCCTGATTTAACATAGCAGTGAGGCATGATGAATTGGCATTTTATGTACAGAGGATGCCATGGAGAAAGTAACTGATCTATTGGAAAAAAAGATAATTATAAGGGTTTGTAGCACTGGGTTTATATGTGTAGTGAGAAATCCTTCTGTACATTTTCCAAAAAAGAAGAGAACAAAGCAGAGCAGGGTTCTGATCTGACAGGTGCATGGGAAGTGTTTCTCATGGTGTGAAATCCCCACGGCTCCAAGCATGAAAGGCTCCTGGTGTTGATTACAGGTTGTTAACCCGAGAGGGTGGATGAGCACAGCAAAACCAATCACTCACACAGCCCAGAGAAATCACAAAAACTGAAAGCGCTGTATTTTCTCTGAGGTTACTGTCAGCAAGGACTGCAAGGTTGTTTTTGTATCAACAAGTTCAAGTGGCTCAGGGAGGAATCCCTGAAGGCTGCAAAGCGCTTTGTGCAATGTGAGCCTGGGCTGCAGGGCCCTGAGAGCTGTGTTCATCAGTGGTGCTGTGTTCATCAGTGGTGCTGTGTTCATCCGTGGTGCTGTGTTTATCAGTGGTGCTGTGTTCATCCGTGGTGCTGTGTTCATCCGTGGGTGCTGTGTTTATCAGTGGTGCTGTGTTCATCAGTGTATGCTGTGTGCAGCAGGGTTATCAATCCCTTCTCACCAGCACAGAGCCGGGTGAAGCTGCACGAGGCGATTTTGGGGTGGCAGGAAGGATTGTCACCGTGTCACAGCATTTGTTTGAATTATCCATTCTTTTTTTAGGGTCATAACTAATCATATGTTTGAGTTGACGCATATGAGTGGACTCTCTAAGCTTAATGCAATTAAAGCAGATTAGTTTAATGAAATTTCTCATGTGCTTGAAAAGGCACATGATTGCATCTCTGAGTTACGAACCATTTGAACCCTTTTTCTTACTTATTTCTGCTGTGTCTAGACTTAACTCTGCTCAGTGCATTCATTAACTTATAGGGGCTTTAACACTTTTTTTTTTTGGTTGCTTACTGCTGTACCTTTTCAAAGTCTCATTGCTTTTTGCATGGAAAGTTCCTTCTGTGCTGCAGTGAGAAGATGTGGCAGTGTTAGAAACAGGCACATTTCACTCCCTGTGGGCAGAGCTCTTGCCTGATTGCACCTATCACAGGTAATAATTTCACTACCTGTGTTCCCTCAATTACAAGGGTTAAGGTACAATGCAGTTCTCTAAGATCTGTTTGGCACTGACTGATATTTAATTGTAGCAGGGGAGGAAATGCCCAGCATGTTCAGGAATAGTGGTTTTAGTTTAGAAGCAGACCCCACGTTCAGCCATCCCCTGTGATTTCCCAGCCAGCTCATTCTGCATTGCATTGTCCAGAAGAGACAGTTTCATTAACTTTTCCTGAACAAGCTGCCAAGTCCAACTCTTACTGAATACATTCTTACTGCTTACTCTGAAATGGTCCAATGAGTTGGAAAAATTTCTGTCTTTTTTATAAACCGTACACTTCAGCAGTCAGTGAACCAGAAGTGATAGCTATCATAATCATCCATGGAGAAAGCAATTACAGCAAAATTAGAAATATTTCTTAGCCTTTTACCCTGTTCTTTCATTATTTTGTTCGTCCCTCAAAGCTCAGTCTTCACTCAGTGAAATACTGAAACAGTTCTCCATTGGAAAAATATGTTTGCTGTTTAGTTAATGACTGAAAATTGGAACAAATGGCAATAGCTGCAGTGAATGGGAGCAAAACAGGGCTTCAAGAAAATCTCAGCACAGTGAGTAAGTCATGTAAGCTGCTGTGTTAGTTCCGTCTGAATTTTTTAGTATAATATAAACCCCTTCACATGAAACTGAAATCAGAGTCTGTAGGTTCAATGCAAATCTATTCCTTAGTTTGGTTATTTAGGAAAAAAGCAAAGCTGTACAGAAAGCATTTTCCTTTGACAGGTGCAAATCCAAGAGCGGTGTCCTCCAGCAGCTCCCGGTGCTGCAGACATCTGTAGGGTTTAGTCGGTAATTGGCCATTCCAAAGCGTTTTGCAAAGCCATCCATTACACCCTGCAGCGCCGAGTGTGCTGTGGCAAATTGCTCATCCATTTAATCACTGATCCATTGCACAGTGCCTCGCTGTTTTCTGTGTTTATAAACACTCCGCCAGCCTTTCAGCACCGTCACCTTCTGCCCATACAAATCCTGGGAGTCAGTGCTCAGAGCTCTGCTGCTGTGACATCAGCCATCATTCTGCAAAACACTGTGTATTTGTTGATTTTGCTCTTGTGATTCCGTTCCTGTTTTGTGTCCTTTGGTGTCCACAGACTCCTCATTCTGAGGATTATTCCCAGCTGTTCATTTTCACAGAATGTACTTGTCAATCACAGCATTGCTTGAAGCTCTCACCAGAGCTGTCCTGCCAAAGCGATCCCATAATCTCCTCCATAACTGAATTCCACCTCTTTGTGATACCATTAGAGAATTTTATTTTAAATCTCCTTCCACAAGGGGTGAGGAGCAAGTTACAGTCTGGGAACTGTTGTGCAAGTGTACAGGGATTACACTGGAAAAGCCTTTCTGTGCCTCTCTGGGGGCAGATGAGACAGAGAGCACCGCGTTGTGTGCGCTGCTGGGAGAGGAAAGAGCTTCTTCTGTTCGCTGCAGGAGAGCCACGTGTCAGGCAGAGCAGTCACAGGCCAAATCTGCTCTCAGCAAATCATTTTCTTCACATTTCCCCACTGTGTGTAGGGAATCGTGTTCATTGAACATGGCTTCAAAGCAGCATGAGTGATGCACCTCACAGAAACTCCTGGAAGCAGGAGAGTTGACTGGCAATAAAGGAAATAATTAAACTCCAAGTATTAAGCAGTGACAACTTGTGAGCTGAGGTGCTGCTGCCAGTGATAATGTCTTCAGCCTAATTAAATTTTTGGCTCATTGAATATGACAAATACAAATGCAGTTTGGGCATCTCCTTATTCGGCTCAGGGTTTTAGACTAAAAATAACACGGGTTTGAATGATGCCAATGAGGGTATTAATGGGGAAGTGCTAATCTTGTAGAGCCCACAATGACAGCAATGGTGGTGCTTTCTCTGCTGCAGATGCTGAGAGTCACAGCACTGCAGGAAGGCTCCAGGCCCCGCTGGGATTGTTCATTTGGGGAGCACTATTACAAGATTAAACGTATGTAAAGCATAGGTGCAGAAAGGAGGCTGCTCTGCAAACAGGGACGAGCAGTAACGGGCTTAAACCGATGAAAAAAATCAAATCTCTTTAATCTTGCTCTGGGAGGGGAGCTGCAAGGTGATGGATCTGATAAGGTGGAGAGCTGCTGAGCTTTCAGAGGTGTGGTACCCTTTGTGTCAGGGCTGATTCTGCTGCCAGGAGTGACAACCAACCCTGTCTGATGGCTGAGCTGGATCAGGGGACATTGGGAGCCCTTCCACAGCTTGTTTTGCTCGTGGTTGTCTCCTGAGCCAAACTTGTCCTTCGTGGGAATAGTTTTCTGTCTGTCATCATGCCTTCAGCAGGATTTGCAGCTCCAGGGCCTGCTGGGTTTGGCTCCAAAGGAACAAGCAGCTCTGATACTTGTGCCTATTTCTTTCTGTTAGCAAGGGCAGTAAGACAAAATACACTGGAAAACTTCTTAGTTCGTTAAGAGGTGCTGGGTTTTCTAAATATAAAGATAAAACAATTTTCATTAGAGATGCTTAGGCAAGTTTGTTTTCGTGTCTGAATGTCAGGATAGAATAAGGTTTATTCCAACTTGGTTATTAAATCCCTGTGATGAAAGCGTGCTGTGAGCACACCAGAATTGGGGATGGAAGTGAAGGGTACCAGAACTGGGGATGGAAGTGAAGGGTACCAGAATTGGGATGGAAGGGAAGGGTACCAGAATTGGGGATGGAAGTGAAGGGTACCAGAATTGGGGATGGAAGTGAAGGGTACCAGAATTGGGATGGAAGTGAAGGGTACCAGAATTGGGATGGAAGGGAAGGGTACCAGAATTGGGATGGAAGGGAAGGGTACCAGAATCAGTGAGGGAAGGGAAGGGTACCAGAATTGGGATGGGAGGGAAGGGTACCAGAATCAGTGAGGGAAGGGAAGGGTACCAGAATTGGGATGGAAGGGAAGGGTACCAGAATTGGGATGGGAGGGAAGGGTACCAGAATTGGGATGGGAGGGAAGGGTACCAGAATCAGTGAGGGAAGGGAAGGGTACCAGAATTGGGATGGGAGGGAAGGGTACCAGAATTGGGATGGAAGGGAAGGGTACCAGAATTGGGATGGGAGGGAAGGGTCCAGGCCACACTGCAGCTATTTATTACCTTGTCTAGAATGTGTTTGTTTATTGATCTATGGTTGGATCCGTTTCTTGATCCCATCCCATCAGTCCCTGATGGATTCCCAGGGCAATCCCTGCAGGGGTAACGTGTCCTCTGCAGGAGCCTGAGGGTTCTCTGGTTCACATGGGGTGTCCTTAAGGCAAACCAGGGTTTATAGAGCATTTAATGAGAGCACAACTCTCTGCTGGCCCCGTGCCTAAGGTTGGATCATCCTGATGTGTCCTTTGTGGCAGACAGAGGGGAGTCAGGTCAAGGATGTTGTTACCAATGTGATATTGAGACATCTGAGCACAAAGTGTGGGTGGTGTCACCCCCCTGCTCCCCTCCCTGATCCCAAAGTTGTCTAAAGGATAACTTGTCTCCTTTTCTTCTAGAATTATAACAGCAGAAGGTTTCAGGTTTTGAAAATCTATAGCTTTCAAGTTCACATTAATTTGTTTTTAACAAGTCCTAGATGGATTTAGTTTCCAATTTTTAATATCTGATTTTAAGCCATGGAAGTGCTGGTGGAGCAGGATGGGGCTGTGTGTCACAGCTTGTGCCTGGTACCAGAGCAACAATTAAATGCTGGTAGTTCATCACAAAATGGACAATTCCCTGTGAACAGCAGTAACCTCAAGGGTTTGCTTGATTTACTTCATTTACAGCCTTGGCTCCAATTTATAATCCTGGAACTGCGTGTCAGCTCTATGCAAAATAAAAAGAACAAATATTATAGTTATGGCATTGCAGAATATAAATGTTATTTGAACATGTGTGTTGTGCAGAGCTCTGGGCAACTTGTAAATCACTGCTCAGCCTGACACAGCTCTTAGCTAAGTGTGATTTACATGTTTTCCCAATAAAGCACTCTGAAAATAAAATTAAACAAATGGGAAATACAGGTAATTGCAATAAAGAAAAGATACTTAGTATCAAAAATATTTTAATACTTTTAGATGCTGTTTTCAGGTAAGTAATAAAATGCCATTAACAGTATTTATGTTACAGGTGTTCTGGAAATAGAAATTGAGCATTATTCCCAACTCCTTTCAGCTGAAAAAGATGTGAGACAGAAACTGAATAAAAAACACTTTTTTTTGCAGCAGTATTAGAAATAATGAAAAAGGCAGTTAAGTCAGATGATAACTGAAAATACAAGAACATGAGGAATAGTGAGGTTTTGAAAGTGAGACGCTGTAACCACCCCGTGGTAAAACCGTGGTTTTTACTCTGTTTCTTATCCCCAGTCAGTCCCATGTTGCTTCTCCAGCCTCTCCCCCAAGTCAGTTGTCTGATTTCAATAATAACAATATTAAAAACCTAGGGAATAGCTGAGTACAGCAGCAGAACAAAGGAGCTTTGGGTGTCCTCATGTGAGTTTATATAGTAATGGTTCCGATTCCTTGCTCAAAGAAGTCAGGAGCAGTAAGATTGATATAAATATGTATGATATAAATATGTATGGAGCTGCATAAAGAAGTGTGTCATGACTTATTGTCTGTACAGAACAAGACAATTAGCAAATCCTCAGCTGAGAAATTTAAATAAATAAATGACCCCAGAGTCTATTTTTCATTTTGTAATGCATCTGGAAACCAATTGTACTCCAGTGCAGCAGCAGCTTGCTAAAGAAAGGGACATGAAATTGTCCCAAAAAACCGAAAAGGCGCAGGCACTGGGAAGGAATACGGCATCAGCTATGGCATTAACTTTGACAGACACTCTAAAGCCTGACTTGGCCTGGCCTCTTTAGGCCAGCTTAGGCAGCCAGCAGCTCCTCACGTGCCAGCATGGCTTTGTGCAGTTTGGTTTTCCCGAAGCAGAGCCCAGCAAGGCCGAGCCCAGCAAGGCAGAGCTCGGCAAGGCAGAGCCCGGCAAGGCCGAGCTCAGTAGGGCAGAGCTCACAAGGCCGAGCCCAGCAAGGCCGAGCCCAGCAAGGCAGAGCTCACAAGGCAGAGCTTACAAGGCCGAGCCCAGCAAGGCCGAGCCCAGCAAGGCAGAGCTCACAAGGCCGAGCCCAGCAAAGCCAAGCCTAGCAAGGCAGAGCTCACAAGGCAGAGGGTTTGCAGCTGCAGCCCAGCAAGGCCGAGCTCAGCAAGGCAGAGCCCAGCAAGGCCGAGCCTAGCAAGGCCGAGCCCAGTCTGCAGCTGCAGCCCAGCAATCCCTGCAGCCCGGGTTCTTTTCCCGTTTGTGCATTTGACACAGCAGATCACAGCGGATGCTGTCATTTCTTTGCCGCGGTGCAGTTAAAGCTCACACGAACCATTACACAGAAAATGACTTTTCTCCCTGCGATCGTTCCTGACCTTGATTGCTTTGCTGTTCGCTGCCACCGTTGCCATGGAAATTGTTCTGTTGGTACCTTGCATAATTAAGGGTCACCGAGACTGTTTGGGTCAAGAGATCATTTTCAGAATTCAGCTCCTCAGGGGGTGAATGTTATTCCACATAAATTTTCTGCACGATTTGATATGATTGTTGCTTTGTCATCCTAAATGAAAATGTGGGTCCCACTGACTCCAAGCTAAAAGCCAGGAATATTTGCCAAACCTATGGATGCTTTTCCCGAGAGTTCCAGAACCATCAGGCTGTGGAGTTTGTTGCCACTTTCAGCTCAGGATTGGTAAATCGCTGTGTAATTGCCTCTGACAATTCTGAAATGTGTGTGGAATACAATCACTTTTACTGGTAAAAGCGTTTGGTGATGGAGATTTGAGTCTCTTCAGGGAGTAACTCACTCAGAAGTTTTTTGTCTCTTGAAAAGCTTGATATTCCTACAAGGACAGTTTAGGAAATGACAAATTGGAGCCTGTGCCATTTTTGACAGGCCACATTTTCTAGATTATCAGTAACTTTTGGTGTTTGCCTCCTGCCTCTCCAAAGGACCACACTTTTCTTGGAAACTCAAACCCCAACATGATGGAGCACAGAGTAGGGGTTACTTAACATTTTTAGCATATGATGTTTCTGGTTTGACATCCCAGAGTAAGAAAAACAAAATTAATCATAATGGGTTTTCATCACTGACTGCAGCTTTGTAAGTTTTGAAAACAGGTCTATGAACTGTTTCATTATTGTTATAATTAATTAAATGAAGCTGGTTCTATGCTAACATCTAATCCTATGCTTTGGACAACTCTTGAGATTTTTAGGGAAAAGAAGCCCCATTCACCTTGTCCTCCTGGTATGGCAAGTGAAAATAGATGTGCACTGCCACACTCCTCTGCTTCCTTTGGCTTTCTCTTTGCACAGAGATTTTTGAAAGCTCTGCTGCATATAATTTCTCTCTTTGAGCCTGTCTGTGGTTTTGATGCACCCTTTCTTTTTCCCTGCATGTCCTTTCTGAGCAAGCTGTGCCCTTTCCTATCAGTATTCCAATCACGTGAGTTCCCCCTTCACATCCCTGTAATGGAAGGAAAAGGGAACGCTCTGAGGTTCTTTGCAGAACTTGTGTAATTTGGCAATCCCTCTTTATTAGCACTGGCTCTGTCATCTCCGTTTACTGCCGGGAAAACAGAGGTTTCCACCGCATGATATAATAGCCATAAAAAAGATGGAGATGGCTGTAAATAGCGCAATAAGACTAATTTTCAGAAGATTGTTTCAAGATGCCTTGCAGAGGTTTAGCCAACCCAAAGCAGTGAGAGTTGGGCTGACGTGGATTCTTGCCTCACACTGACAATGTGCCCAGGGACAGTCTGCACAGAGAGCTGGCAGCAGATGGAAGCAATCCTGCACGGGGAGCTTGGAACAAGGATGAAACAGTGGGGACTGGAGTGGAAGAAATAATTAATTGTAAATGTTGGGAGAAAGGGGCAGCTCACATCTGCCTGCTCCAGTCCAGCCACAGGCAGGATCTGGCCCTTGGAGACATTTCCACCTCTTTGTCCTTGGAACAGACAGGTAATGAGAGTTTTGGGAATCAGCTGTCACAACAAGTGCCTTCTCCTGGCTGACTCCTTTATTGTGAAGCGTTGTGCCTCTGCCCACTGTGATTGTTCTGGGCACTTCTGAGGTGTCTGTCTAACTGCAGATATTCATCCTGCATGCTCCTTTAGCAGTTGCTATGGAAAAGGGAAAACATGTTCTGCTACACTGGGACTCTTCCTGAGCTTCAGGAGATGCTGCAGGAGAAGCAGAGCATGAAAGGAGCCCAGACACAAAGAGGGATCTGAAGATTAAAACACAAATTGCAACAAGGCCATTCATTCCCTACGGGTCCCAGGCACCTTTTAAAAATGGGGATTCACTGAGAACAGGGAAGGTTCCCGTGTCTGTGGGAATGAGAGCAGGCACAGGGCTGTGCTGTGGTACCAGTGCAGGTTCTCCTCATCAAAACACTCCTGGATCTGGAACACTCTTCAGATGTGACAATAAGCTCTCATTTCCTTTGATGACTTAATGGCAAAGTTCAGAGGAAAATTAGCACTTACCGTGGGAATTGAGAAACAGAGAACGCTGTCTCAGCAGCAGTGCAATGAGAGAATCAGTGTTAAAAAAAGGAGAAAGGAACTGTAGAAAAAGAAAGGAAAAATCCCACTGCAAGTTCAGTTTTCCTGGGGAAATCACAACCACCTAAAATTCAGCTTGCAAGAATATTACATTTTAATTCTTCATATTTGTTTTTAATAACTTGCACTAAAGACAAGGAAAAGGACATGTTTTGGTTTAGTACCTGCTTTTTCAGAAGTATTTTTTTTCTTTTGTATTTTTTGAGGCAATGGAGGTGACAAGTGACTTGATCTGTGGGAAGCCTTAGCAAGGCGTGGATCCCTAAATCCCTGCGTAGGTGCTTAAGTCAGAAGTCAGCGCTGCAGCCCCTGGAATTGCCCTCTCAGTATTAAAATTCCTAAGGTAGATCCATTTTTGGTCGTGGCCTTAATTTTGTCAGGCTTGATGGGGATTTGAAGTGAGACTTGACTTTCAGTCCCTGCTCTACTGAATATTTAATATAAATTCAGAAATATTAATAAAGCAAGGATTAGGTAGGACTCTCCTCTCTCAGGGAATGCCTTGACTAATCTGTGGAGTTCACCTTCTCTCTCTGAGCCAGAGAATACTTAATTATTTAATATGAGTGGAACAGGTTCAACAGGCAAGAATGAGCAGCAAGCAGGGAGCCAAAACGCTTTTGTGCAAAAATGGAAACTGCAATCCCTGAGGCAGAAGAGTGATTTGAGCCCAACCTCCAATATTCTGGGCAAATGCTGTGTCTCCCACGGGCAGTTTGTGATTTTTGGGAAGGCCTGTGAGAGGTGATGCTCCTTTGCAACATCTGCTTTCCTGTGGGTTTGTGGTGAGAGGGCCACTGTCAAACACTGAGGGCGATAGAAAAGGAGCAATTCTACTTCCCTTCCCACTCATGTGATAAAAATCAATCTGAATTTAGTTGCTGTTGCAGCCTAGATGTTTTTTTTCCTGTAGCTACAGTGCTTTCAATTAGCAGCCTCTTCCTGGGTTATAAATGACAGCCACAAGAAAGCAATGGTCTGAACTGACTGTAAATAGTTCTTATTCAGTTTCACACCATTATTTTTAAAGTGCAAATAGCATTTGGGAAAATGGGAAATGGCCTCTGCAGTTATTAGTTTTGTTTTCTTTTTTCTTTCTTGAATTTGCTATAGTTCTGCCTAGAAATCACCCAAGATTAGGTAAGCAACAAACTGTGTGTGTGCTGATTTGCAGCCACAGTCAGAATTGCTGCACGAGGCTTCTCAGCCCTCTCCAACTTCCAGCTGGGGGTGAGTGAACATTACTTGTATCAAATGGAAAATGGAAGCTAAATTATTTCTTTTCAGTCATGCATCTGAAATGTCTGGTGTTTGGGGATTTGTTTATTTTTATATAAAACACAAAGGATACTGCTGGAAGTGACTAGAAGGGAGTTCAAGAAACAAGAGAGAAACTTTGGTTAAAATACATATTTCTCAGGCTATTTTTTCCTGTGAATTGTGGTGGAGGATTTTTCCTCTGTTTCAGAAGCATTTCCTCCAATGATTATATAATCTGGGCTTATGGGTCTGAATTTAGTTCTTATTTCAGCAGGCATCATGACAGAAAAGTGAATGTCAGAAGTCTTAAAAGGATTAGTGCTCCATACAGAACCAGCAAAATTGATTTGTGAATGAGGGGTCCCCTTCTCAGAAGCAAGAAGGTTTTCTTTCTGCAGCAGTGAAATGTCTTCCTGGCGAGGTGCAGCGTGGTCCTGTGGCTGCTGTGAGATGTGGAATCGTGCCTGGGGCAGTGGCAGAAAAGGGCAGAGATGAACGAAGGCAAAGGGAGCAATCCCAGCTCCGTGGAGCTGCTCCACCAATTGCAAAAAATTTACAATAAAACCGCAAGGCCCAACTGTGCTCCTGGAAAAATGTCCCTGGTAACTCCAGTAACTGTGCAATGATTTTAGATGATGTTGGTAATAAAAAGACATCTCCGAGGTGCAGAAGCCTGTACTCCTCACACGCCGGGGTGAGAATGCAGCTCTGATAATTACCCATCTCAGAAAACTTCTCTTCCCCTGTCGATTGATTTCAGCTGGATTAAAATGCTGCCTAACAGCCTGTCTCTCAGCAAGATATACAGCAGTTATCAAAATCCTGTACTGAAGTGAGTGCCAAAACAAAAGCAACTGAAAAAAATCCAGTTGAAGAAATTTTGAGGGGAAAAGATCCCTGGTGAGCAGGTTTCACTTCTCAGGAATTAGAATTCAACTCCCAGAGCAGGGAAAGGGAAGAAAAATGCTTTTTTTTTCAACTGGAGATTGAAAGGGTGAGTTCATGTTAAATGGACAGCTTAGCAATTAGTGGATAAAGTTAATGCTGTTCCTGCCAGAAGCGATGATGAAAAATTTATTAAGGATTTTCAGAGGAGCTCAGCAGTGGCCTCTGACAGGGAGATTGAGCCTCGAGTGCTCGGGTGAGCGGGGCACACAGAACCTGGCAGGGACTGCAGCCCTGAGCACCAACAACAGCTCTGTGCCCCAACACCTCCGAATAATCCTGAATAATCACCAGCAATAATCACCAACACCTGAATAATCACAACAATAATCACCAACACCTGAATAATCACCAACACCTGAATAATCACCAACACCTGAATAATCACCAACAATAATCACCAACACCTGAATAATCACAACAATAATCACCAACACCTGAATAATCACAACAATAATCACCAACACCTGAATAATCACAACAATAATCACCAACACCTGAATAATCACAACAATAATCACCAACACCTGAATAATCCTGCCTGAAGTGGCTCCTGCTGAGTGCAGCTCCAGCAGCCTCTGTAGCCCAGCTAAAGAGATTTTTGGTGCTGGGGCAGAGTGTGAACATAGACTGAATTGATAGATAGGCTGTGTACAGCTAATCATATCCCAAAGGCTTTGCATTAAACTCCAGGTATAAAAATTTAATGGGACTCAAAGTATTTTTGTATTTTCCAGAAGTTGTATAAGCAATGACAGGTATGTACTTCACAAACAAAAGCTGGCAAAATGAAACTATAGAAAGGAGAGAAGAAATCTTCTGTGCTGGATTTGTTTTGTTCCAAGTGAATTAATTCCAGGACTGATCCCTCAGTGTGTTTATAGCAAAAAGACAAAAAGCTCACCCAACTGGGTGCTATGAGAATGCAGCAGTGACAATATCTGAGCTTTTACAAGTGTACGTGAGAAACAGGCTGTTAATTCCAAAGGCCAGAGCACGAGAAGGGGCACTCAGGAGAAATTTAGATGGCCACGCTGTTTTCTGACACATTTGGGCACGAGAAAAGAGATTCCAGTGAGGTTTATGAAGTCCTGCTGGGGCTGAACCTCAGTACCTGCAAGGTAAGCCCAGCCCCTGCCCAAATTATTGCTGCACATTGCCAATTTTATAGACAGTACAAAGCGCAATTGATGCTAGTGACGATGTTTTTTAGGTTGCACAGCTTCAGTCATGCATGGGAAGTACTCCTTCTCCAAAAACAACATCTATTTGATTGTGTTCTATATCCTAGTGTACTAGAACTAATCTCCTAAAATATTCATGTAGCAAAGAAAAAGGGGAATAAAAAAAGAATAAAGTATGTGCAGTGTGTCAGAATTAATGTACCTAGTGGAACATTAACTTTTGTATATCTAAGGTTTTTTTAAACCTTGCTACCTTAATGGTGTTCTGATTTTTTACAGCAGCATTTTACAGTTAGTATTTTTCTTTTCTAAAGTAGAAAGATTAAAAAGGAACAAGGGGAGGAAGGGGAGGGGTAAGTGAAGGAAAATAAAAGAGCAGCAGGAACCAAAGAGCTGGGTCCTTTGATTGGTAAGTAAAGCTCATAAACACCTCGAATTAATAATTTCCTACATAGGATGAAATTCCAAACATGTAAGCAGAGAAAGCTATGCAATAACTAGGAAAAAACTCAAAAAAGACTTAATGAGATTTAACTGAATCATAGGCACAGCTGAGCCTTAGACAGTCTTAAATGAATTTCACCTTCACATGGCTGCTCTTCTAAATGAGTGTGCATGAAACATTAATACTTTGCGTGGAAAATCCCATGTCTGGATTGTATTTGCAGTTTAGATATGGACTTCTGCTGCACATGTGCTGAACTCTGGGCTTAAAACAGGGCAATCTTTATTAAAACATGAACTTTAAAATTGTATGAGTCATTTGCGATGTTAAAGGCTTTTGAAAATCCAAACTGTAAGAATGGTTTCAAAAATATTGAAATGGAATGCCTGACTCTATTCTCCCCCAAGTACAAATCACAGATGAAGCCTTTTATGCTCTGACTCAAAGAGAAACAATGAAAACACTTTTGGCAACAAAACAGCTGGGGAAAATTGTATTTTGAACTGAAAATTTTATAAAAAATCGGGAGTGTGGGGGGAAAAAAGAGAAAAAGAAAGGACGGTGGTTTGTAAAGAAGAGAGTTTTGCAAGTGCAGCTGGTTGTGTGCTGTCCCTGCTGGGGGAGGCTGAGAGGACACCCGGAGCAGTGGATTCCATGTGCTTGATCCACCTGCAGGGTTCACACATTCCCCAGCCCTGCACAGACGGATTTTCCTGAAGGCACCGGGCTCTGGGGGACTTTTACAAATCTTTCTGCACAAAGCCCATGGCAAGAGCTGTTCTGCTGGCAGCTCCCCAGTGCAGTGTAATTTATCTCAGAGCTGGGGGAGGAACTCGAATCTTAGAGAAAGAAAATCCCAAAGCACCTTTGAGTCACAAAAATAAACTTGTATAAGTTGTTTTTAAGTTGTATCTTTTAAAGTGCATTTTAAAATTTAAATAGAACCTCAAGCTTTAAGTTATTCCTTCATTTTCTAACTGAAAAAATTTCTTGCAGAATTAAATTGAATTGTGCAGAAATAATAATGGCCAAGCATACAGAGATATGAATCAATACAGAAAAAAACAAACCAAAAATTCCAGATGCTTCCCTGTCCCGGACTTCTCTGCAAACTTCACCACGCACTTTTAGTCAAGGATATAGTGAAGTGTGTGCTCAGGTCACTGAAGTGAACAAGACATCTTGTCCTAAGTTTAATTAAAAGGTTTCTTCATTGAATTGTGTTGTACAAAATTCTCATCGTTCTGTGCTTGCTGTAATTACAAGCAGTCTCCTGTCAGGCCGCTCTGTGCATTTCTCTCCATGGGCACTTTAATCTGTGCGAGGGGGCACAGGCACAGGTAGGACATCAATCTCCTGACACAGCTTTCTCTCTGGCCCAGCTTTCCATCTAAACAGAAATCTGATCATTTCTACAAAAATGTACCTTTAGCAAGCAGGGACTGACTTTTAGTTTCCCATTCCCCTGTTCCCTTTAGTGCCTCTTGGCTTCTCTGTGATTGTAGCACGGACTGAATTCACTGAGGTGTTTTAAACACTGCATTTTGAGGGTGTGCTTCAATCCCACAGCTGCAGCAGGAGCGTCTGTGCTGCCGTGCTAAATAGGATCAGGGATAAGGGTCAGGATCAGGGATAAGGGTCCGGATCAGGGATAAGGGTCAGGATCAGGGATAAGGGTCAGGATCAGGGATAAGGGTCAGGATCAGGGATAAGGGTCAGGATCAGGGATAAGGGTCAGGATCAGGGATAAGGGTCAGGATCAGGGATAAGGGTCAGGATCAGGGATAAGGGTCAGGATCAGGGATAAGGGTCAGGATCAGGGATAAGGGTCAGGATCAGGGATAAGGGTCAGGATCAGGGATAAGGGTCAGGATCAGGGATAAGGGTCAGGATCAGGGATAAGGGTCAGGATCAGGGATAAGGGTCAGGATCAGGGATAAGGGTCAGGATCAGGGATAAGGGTCAGGATCAGGGATAAGGGTCAGGATCAGGGATAAGGGTCAGGATCAGGGATAAGGGTCAGGATCAGGGATAAGGGTCAGGATCAGGGATAAGGGTCAGGATCAGGGATAAGGGTCAGGATCAGGGATAAGGGTCAGGATCAGGGATAAGGGTCAGGATCAGGGATAAGGGTCAGGATCAGGGATAAGGGTCAGGATCAGGGATAAGGGTCAGGATCAGGGATAAGGGTCAGGATCAGGGATAAGGGTCAGGATCAGGGATAAGGGTCAGGATCAGGGATAAGGGTCAGGATCAGGGATAAGGGTCAGGATCAGGGATAAGGGTCAGGATCAGGGATAAGGGTCAGGATCAGGGATAAGGGTCAGGATCAGGGATAAGGGTCAGGATCAGGGATAAGGGTCAGGATCAGGGATAAGGGTCAGGATCAGGGATAAGGGTCAGGATCAGGGATAAGGGTCAGGATCAGGGATAAGGGTCAGGATCAGGGATAAGGGTCAGGATCAGGGATAAGGGTCTGCCTTCCTGGGCCAGGATGTTTCACATGAGGACTGGTCCCTTCTTTCTGCTCTTGTCTTGTGCCACCCAATCCGTTCTCAGCAGTTCCGCAGGAGCAGTTTTTCCTTTGAGAGCTGTCACAAAATGCAGGGCCCGGCTGTGCAAGGTCCATCTGTCCCTCCTTGGCAGGGAATGGCTCATGGCTGTGGGGTCAGCAGTGAATCCCTCTGGGCTGTGGGGTCAGCAGTGAATCCCTCTGGGCTGTGGGGTCAGCAGTGAATCCCTCTGGGCTGTGGGGTCAGCAGTGAATCCCTCTGGGCTGTGGGGTCAGCAGTGCTGTGGGGTCAGCAGTGAATCCCTCTGGGCTGTGGGGTCAGCAGTGCTCCGTGCAGGGATGTTTGCCCCTGGCACTGACCAGTGTTCTCAGTGCTGACCGTGGGTGCTCCTGGGCTGTCCGGTGTTGTGAACCCTAACAATCCCCAACACAACATTCCCCATGAATTCACCAGATCCTTTTCCTCCCATAGCACCCTCTGCAAGGACTCCCATAGAGGAACCCAGCTTCCTCTTTGATTGCCCCAGAACACTGTGGGGCTGTTCCTGTGACACTCGCTCAGCATGGAGGATACAGACACCACAGAACAATCCTTTACAGCAATTCATAACACCAGTCAGAGACGGTGCTCTGAGCATTTCATAGGGAGAAGACAATTGTGTGGGATGAGAGATAATCTTTGTGAGTTAAATTACATCAGTTGTGCCTGTTTCACTCAGAAATGGCTGAGGGGTATTTTGTGGTGGAGAAATATTAGCAATGATTGTGTCAGAGAGGAAAACAGATGCAATATTGCCCATATTTCTAGAGGGTCCTGAGCTCCCCGGGAGGTTTGACTGCTCCCAGTTCCTGCTGCAGATGAAGGAAATCAGCTCTCCCTGTGGAAAATGCAGAGTTCTTCAATGCAGAAAGCTATGAACACACTCAGGAGACCTCGCTGTAATCTCACAGTTCTCAACTTGCCTTTGTTCTCTTTGTGATTCCTTTTTTTTTTTACTCTTTAAATAAATCAAGTCCAGAGAATTCAGCTGCTGCAGAACACTTTCTGTAATCATTTAATTGGGTGATACACTACAATTCGTGTTCCACTATAACACCCTGCACATAACTCATTTAGGCAAATCCAAAAATCCCTCTTATTTCCTATTTTCATTTCTCTTACAGACTAACAGCTAAGGCCGTCGCTGTTCTCTTACCAATCTTGGGAAGTTCATGGATCTTTGGGATTTTGGCTGTCAATGCCCACGCATTAGTATTTCAGTATATATTTGCTGTTTTCAATTCACTACAAGTAAGTACCTGGTGGGAAAATTTATGGCTACAGAAGTGCTGCTGAGATCCAATTAAATGGACCATTAGTGATGTTTTCACATGTTTATGCTTATTGCATTTTATTCTGTGTTGCTTCCTCTGTCTTTTAAGTCTGTGCTGACCCCACAGTGCTGCCAGTTGTCTGTTTGAACAGAACTTGTATCCACTCCTTGGTGTCTCCAGTAGCCATAATTAAATAAATGAGACAGCTCTGAGCAAGAGAAAGGAAATTCATTCTTGCAGCACTGTGTACCACAGGCAGGATCCTTCAGCAGAGATACCAGGCCAATTTTTCAGGGCCAATTTGAGCTTCATTACTGAGACTAAATGAAAGCAAACAGAAGTTGATGGGAAAGATCAAAAGTGGAGCTATTCCCTGTGTTGTACAGGACTCCCGCATGCAGGAAGCTCAACCCTCATCTTCTTGGCACACCGGCCCAGGAAAGTAGCTTTGTCCAAGGAGGAATGTAAATATCTGCTTAGCTTCAAGCAGACACTTCACTAGAGGCATAAACCTACAGATGTGTTACTGTTCTTTCCCCAATAGTGGTTTCAAAGAGAAAAAAAATAATCTCCTGTAAATCCTTTTCTGTTTTGGGAATAAACAGCACTCTGGTCACAAAGAGATTGAAATAGGGTTCTTGGTGCAAAGTTTAGGGGGTGTCTTTTTATGGGAAAAGTTTCAGACAAGCCTCATATTAAGACTGCAGGTTTCTGCAGTTTCACGTTGGTTTAGGGCACTCTGGCATTTACAGGGCTCCAGCTGCCTGCTCTGTACAATACTGGCACAAACACATTATTGCATTATTGTATTTGATACCTCGCAGCCGCACCTCACTCTTCTCCCTTTTTTCTGTCTTCAGGGATTTTTCATGTTCCTGTTCCACTGCCTTCTGAACTCAGAGGTTTGTAACTAAATGGTGTTAATAAATCTGTGTTACCTAATTCAAAGCACATAAATGTGAAGCAAGAACAGACTTCCTCTATTACCACTGCCTGCTCTGTCACTGATTTTCTTTTAATTAGTTTATGAATGTTGGTGGCTTTGTGACTCACAGCATTTTGACCCTGCCCGACATTTGTTTTAATTAGCATAAGAAAGGATTGAAACAAAGAGCAAAGACAAGAGGAGGCAGTTGAAGAGTAAGGAAAGAACTGTCCTGGCAGCTGCGGGGGCTGAGCAGGGCACGATGCTCAAAGAGTGGAGCAGCACTCACTCTGGCAGGGCCTGATGGGGCTCTGCTATGGCTGCAGTTCCAGGGAGGAAAATAAACCCTATTCTCACAAAACATCCTTTTGGATGTTGCTCATGCAGTCCTTAATGGGAAACCAAACTGAGCAGAAGATATTGCAGGTATTTTTCTTGGTGGGAAGTTGGGGTTTCACAGTGGATTGAGGCATCTTTTTGCATTAAGGCTGCATTAGAGCAGCTGGGATGAAGCCAAGGCAGGGCTGATGTCGATTTGGCTGCAGCACCCTCTCCTCCCAAGCAGCCAGCCTTGCTCAGCTATGAGTGCTCCTGAGAAGAAATGGTTTTAATGAGAACCTGCCGGGGCAATGCTCAGTGGGGACCCTCAGTGGGCCCTTCTGTTCTCCCCCAGTTCTTGTTCCTGGATATTTACAATATCCATATATTTACAATATCCATATATTTACAATATCCATGTATTTACAATATCCATATATTTACAATATCCATATATTTACAATATCCATGTATTTACAATATCCATATATTTACAATATCCATATATTTACAATATCCATGTATTTACAATATCCATATATTTACAATATCCATATATTTACAATATCCATGTATTTACAATATCCATATATTTACAATATCCATATATTTACAATAAACAGCTCTGCCTCACAATCTGCTGCTGTTCCAGGCATCTGGGTAAACAAGGGCGTTCATTGCAGTGCACCCAGGTGGAAATGCACAGGAGTCAAGATGGTCTGAAAAGATGTCCCTGATGTCCACATCGAGCACAGATCAATCACTTCCAAGAATTCCTGACAAATCTCATGGCCTTGTCCCACCATCTCTCCTTTGTGAGCTGATTATTTTCAGCTTGTTGAATATTGCTCCATCTCTCAGGAGTTTCTTTAAATGACTCAGTTTGCAGCAGGCTGGCAGCTGCTTTATGTCCCTGTGGCATCTGGATAATCAGGGTTCTGTGGGCTCAGACAGCCCTGAACGGGCACCTTGTGCTCCAGCCTGGGGCTCTGTATTTCGTTAGAAAATGTGGAAATGTGAGCTGCTGGAATCATTGTAGTGGCACCTCATGAAATCATTCAAATTAATATTGCACATGCTGGGGACGTAGATTTACAGTACATCCCACAGTTCTGGGATTTTTCCTTTTTTAAATTTTTTTTACTTTTTTTTTTTTTTTTAATAAGATGAATGGTAACAGTCATACCTTGGAAATCTGGTAGGATGGAGTTACCCAGATAAGGTGAAAATATTGCCAATGAAATTAAATATAAGTAAGGATACACAAGCCTTTGTATTCAAAATAAAGCTAGTTTAAATTAAAGCTAAATTTTAAAGTAAGTCGATAAATACAAAGAAAAGCGTAGGGGTGGATTGTTTGTGGTTTATTAGCACAGTGACATTAATGTAGAGGAAGGAAAAGGGTGAAATGATTGTAGGCTGCACCTGTGAAAATAAACACAACCTTTTCAGCTGGTTTCACTGTTTCTGCCAAAGGTTCGAGCTGCCTTTAAGCACAAAACCAAGGTGTGGTCTCTCACCAGCAGCTCAACTCGAAACATCAATGCCAAGCCCTTCAACTCAGACATTGTAAGTATTTATCTTTCTCTTACCCCTGTTGTACTCGAAAGGGCTCCACATTAAATTCTGTTACAGAGAACAGAGAAGGATTTGGGTATTTTTAGTGCTGACCTAACAAGGTGTAGACAGGGGGAATCAGCAAACACTCAGATGCAGCTACAGCTGTTCGAAAGCAGAGGACAAAACTCTGCTTTCTGGTAAACTATCAAATAGAAGTAACCCCAGGTTTATGAGCTCTGGATACGGTTCAATAAGGCTTTTCCCAGTTGTATGGATTTATGCATTCCAGCAGCATTTTTGGCAATGTACTGCTGTGCTGATGGTGCCTCTTTGATAGGGCATTCTCACTCTGAACCAACACGTGAATATCCTTTTCTAGCTCTCCTTAAACTGTCCTGAGACCAAAGCCATTTGTTTCTATGAAGAAGCAGAATGTGAGGTGATCAGTGGTATTAAGCCATCGTTGCCAATCACCTTAGCTGCTGGCAATAACTGTTTAAAAATCCTTTATGCCATATGCTCTCAAGGCCCTGTGACATGTGTAATGTAAATAGATGCTTTCAGGCTTTTATTTCACCCAGGCAAGAGTGGCGTGGCAAAATAAATAAATCAATTTTCTATACTATTTTATTTTCCAGATGAGTGGGAACAGGCCAGGCACAACTCCCACAAAGCTGAACACCTGGGATAAAAGCAGCAATTCAGCCAACCGCATTGATTTATCAGCAGTCTGACAGTAATACCAGCTCCTTGGAGAAAATCAAACCATACTTCCAGGACCTCTGACACCGTGTCCCCCAGCTTTCTCTCACTGTTAATAACTGCAGAAAACTGGGCTTTTTAAATCACTGCCTAATGAATTGGCAATTGCCATATTGTTTTGTTGAGTAAATAGCCCTCATCTGCTTGCCTTCAAAACTCTAACACATTCTAGCACTTGGCTATTAGCAATATCTGTAAAAATAACCAGCACAAATATACACTGGATGGTTTTGTCAGCAATGATGAAAACACTAGGTATGCAAGAAGGGCTTATTGCTCCCTGAATCATTCCAGCTCCCAGGACTGAGGGAAAGCAACATACCTCTGGAAAGATGGATTTTTATGCTCTAAAATGAAATGCTTCCCATTGTGATGTTGTAATGAGGCTATTCTGGACTTGCTGTGCTCTCTCTGTTTACATTTATTATCTTACAGAATCCAATTATTGAGGTGAAGAAGTTGATTCGAAATACACAGTATGGTGTTTAATCTAAATGCCAGGAAGAAGCCAGGGCTGGAGGGAGAAGCAGGTTCAGCTGTTCCACTGCCAACGTGGGTGTGGATGACAAAACCAAAACCACGTCTGATGTGCACATGGACAGCACATGTAACGTGTACATCTCCACGTCTGACTGTGCACATGGACAGCACATGTAACGTGTAAATCTCCACGTCTGACTGTGCACATGGACAGCACATGTAACGTGTAAATCTCCACGTCTGACTGTGCACATGGACAGCACATGTAACATGTAAATCTCCACGTCTGACTGTGCACATGGACAGCACATGTAACGTGTAAATCTCCACGTCTGACTGTGCACATGGACAGCACATGTAACGTGTACATCTCCACGTCTGACTGTGCACATGGACAGCACATGTAACGTGTAAATCTCCATGTGTGTGGCCCGTTTGGGATCCTCCTGCTGACGTGATCTACCAGAGGCAGAAATGGCCAAGGCTGTCCTGCACAGCCCCTCTGGTGCTGATTTGTGTCTGCTGACACTTTGCAATCCCAATTATTCCACGGCTTAGCCTGCAGCTTCGGGACTCAATCAAAGCTCTCCATCGAGTGCCTTTTGCAAACTCACTGTGGCTTTTACACATCAAAACCTGGCACTGTGACTTCTCCTGCTCCTTTTACCGGGCATTTCGAGACACTGAACTCCTGCCACAAAGATGTAACACACTGATGTACTGTGAAGACAGCCAGCCCACAAATAAGACTGCATTGTTTCCTGCAGATGGCTTTTAAATAGGTCTCTGCAGCCTCTTTTGTGGTTTTAAACTCTGCTCAGCATTTAGTAGCTTCTGCTTTACTACTGCCATGAAGTATCTTTAAGGAGGAAAGAAACACGGTAATTTTCCTTCTGCCCAGTGTTTTGTGGGTTCTCAAGCGGTGTTGGGAGCACGAGGGATCCTCAGCTGTGCCAAAGCTGCCCCGTCCCAGCGGGAGCAGAGCTCAGCTCAGGTCCTGGGCTGGTCAGAGCCATCGGGGCATGGGTGTGGATTCACTGGGGGTCCCCAGAGAGCTTTCCAAAGGCCAGGTCCCCTCACTTTCTGGCTTTGCAGCCACGATTCCTTGTCCCCAGCCCTGCCTGGTGTGCAGAGCTGTCCCTGTGACAGGCTGGGTGTGCTCTGCTCAGGTCACCCTGTAAGGAACTCCTGGCACACTGAGCTATCCAAGCACTGCAACAGGCAGAAAGTATGCAAATCTTCAATATCATCTTTTGGTTTGGGTGTTTTTAACCTTAATTAAATGTTTGTATATTCAGCAGTTCAGGCTGTTTCTCGTCCCAGTGAATCTGCTATTGGTTTCCAAGAGAAAAGTTGTTTAACCCTAATGTGCAGAGCGAACATTTTCTAGTGAATAGAAAATTTATCAAAAAGCACAATGAAAGTGAATTGATCTTCAGGGAACGGGAAACACTCACCAATTAGGACTGAATTTAGTGAAGTGTTTAATCCAAAAGACATGGGATTGAAAGTTTAAAAAAACTCAATGCATTTAATTTCTGTTTGATCCAAACCAAGTTTTGCCCATGTTTCCTCTTTGCACTAAAAAAAAAAAAAAAAAAAAAAGAGATCTCTTTCAGTTTGTTCCAATCTTTTCTGCCTTTTCCCCTTCCTTGCCAAGACTTGTTGGTGTGATCCCCAAACTGGAAGCCCAGAGCTCACCCAAGTTTAAGTTTGTTGGGCTTACAACTTAAAACATTCTACAGAAATTATCTGAGCTGCACCAGATCTGTGCTGGATTTCTGCAGCTCGAACAGAGCAGAACTGCATATCACACATACACAGGCATGAACTAGAGAGGCTTTAACCTCATCTTTCCTAATGCCAAATAACTCCAATTGTTGGCAACCAGTTCTAAAGGGAGGGTCAGTAAAAGCTAAATACATATATGGCTGTGTCTTTATTTTTGCTTTTGTGTATGGTTTTCTCCATTTCTGCATTGCTCTGTCTTACAACTGTACAAATATCTGGGCTTTTCTTGGCCTGAAAAACATTTTTTTTTCCCCAAATGACGCAGCAGACGGAGCCCTTGGTATGTACAGAGGAGATGGAATAGAACAGTACTGTGATAACAGAGTTCAGAGTTTGTATTGTGTGCAAACAACATATTTAAGCATATTTTTTATACTGGAGCATATGATTTTTTCCGTTGTGGGTTTGTTTTTATTTGTTTTTGGTTTTTTACACTGTGACCACAAATACAGATTGAAACCCTTCTTGATTATTTCTCTTCTGATCATTCTATTATAGCACAAAGTTCTGTGAGTGAACCAGACAACATATAAAAGCTTATATTTTAATCTTAGTTTTTAAATGTATTCCCCTCTTCCCAATTTTCATTGCGTGCATCTCCTCCTGTGCTGATGTGCATTGGTCACTCTGTGACTGTCCAAGGTCCATTTGAAGAGAAAACAAGTGACAGCAATGACAGCACAAAATGGCAGTGGCACAAAGGGATAAATCAGGTTTTCATCCAGGTATGCTGTTTTAAAATTGTTCACCAAAAACAAGATCAGCATTGAAACGTGTTTGGTTTTGTACTTTTGAATGGGACACAGAAGTGTTCTGCATTGAGGGAGCGTCCGTTCTCCTGCATCTCCTGAGATGCTCTGGGGATAAACTGCATCCCCTGCTCTAACTGCAGCACTTCACCCTGTCCATGGCACCTGAGCGGGGCTTGGAGGGAGCCCTGAATTTATAACACTGCCTTGGGGATGGGGCCTCTGTTTATGATGAATTTGTAAAAATCCCCACAAAGTACAAATGTGTTCTGTTGCCATTTAAGTCCATTCTTTCTGTTTGATTCAAAGTGTTTTTGTTGGTACTGAATGCAGCAAATGTACTGAGTAAGAAATGCTCAAATGAATCTTTAAACAATCTCTTCCTGTCCTCAGTCTTTTGAAGCTTGAAAATATTGCAGTTTATTTATGGGCTTGTATATAGCAGCTATAACAATTCTTTTTTCTGGACAGCATCATTTTGTCAATGGTATGAAAGCTTAATTGAATGAAATGTGAGTTTTAAAAATAGGTAATGTAGCAAGAATGACTTTGCCAGTAAGTACTAAAATAATTTAGTTTTGTTGTTTTTTCCCCCTCAAATAAATGAGAAATCTTAATTTCCTAAAAGAACTTTGTTCCAGTCATTCATTTGACATGGATTATAACGAAGGGCACAGCAATGCAGGTTCAACCCCAGGGCTGTGGTTGCAAATGCACAGGCAGAGCTTTACCCAGGGCCAGAGCTGCAGGCTGTCAGGTGTGCTGTGGAAATGAGCAGGCAATATTTTTGTGTTAAAGTGCACAATAAATGCACTGAGCTCAGCAGCAGAGGGAGAACTTCTGGAATTTGGTGCAGCCAGAGCAGAACCAATTTCAGGCCTTGCCCAAGTGGCTCAGAGACCGAAGGTTTGGCTCTAAGATTTCTCTCCAGAGCAGGTCAAAAGTGATAAGTTTTTTAACTAATACAACTTTTATTAAAACTTTATTACTATTACACTGTTTTCTGAAAATAATGTAAATGCAGAAATGTCGCATCTCAGTGAACAAACAGCCCCATCACAGGGATGGAATCCTGTAGCTCTCGTTTGCAAACTTAGAGCTCGTTCTGTGATGATGAACAGACTGCCAGCTGCCTCCTCTGTATCACACAGGGGTGTAGATGTGGAAAAATAACTAGAGCAATTGCATGATGAAAAATTAAAGATTGGAATTTAGATGAGAAAGGTTTCTCAGCCTCTCTTAATAAACCTTCTTCCCTTTGTATCCTTTTAAATCATGTAGCAAGGCATACATAAAAGAAAGCTTTCTTGCTATTTTGTGAAACACAGAGGTTATTAACATTTATCATTCATGACAGAATAATAAATTAGATCATTTTGGCACTGGCTTACATCATGTTTGCCGTTAAAAATATTTTCATTATATCTATGTTACGCTTGGCTGACTCCGTGTAGTATGTCATGGATAGTTATTGCTATAATTGCCCTTGTTCACACAATTTTCCTTCTCAATAATCCCATATGTTGTTTTGTCAAGGGTGATTACCACACTAAATGTACCAAGGACATCAGCATCTTCAGCAGGGGCTGACACATGACACAAACATTGAGTCATGAGGGACTTGTGAGCACTGCTCAGTGATTTTTACCAAATCCCTTCTTCGACTGGCGCTCCACTTGCTCAGGACCATTCCCACGAGAGCTCCTTTAGGCTCATTTACCTCTACCAAAGGCAACTGAAATTTTCTCTCCCCCTGTTACTTTCCATCATTACTGAATAAAATCAGGCTTGATTGAGCATTGTATGTGCTCCTTTAAGCATTCTCCAAGCTAACCATTTGCTGATATCTATTCACAAACAGAGAATAAAGCATAAAACAGTTCAAGACATTAAAAAAATGCAGCACAATTAGCAACTCTGCCATTGCAAAAATCTAGTTTTAATTTACACTCGTAATATGCTGGAGGAAAATGCAGAATAAAACTAAAGGTCAACTAAATGTGACTCTTCTGTGACGTGATGTCTATTCACTTAGCCATTCATGTTCCACTGATTTGTCATATTTTGCCATCTCCAGAAGGAGAGAAAAAAATGAGGAGGGGAATAGATGAGCACGTGTTCAGAGGAAAAAAGGCAGAGCTCAGAGCTCACACCAACCTGTACCTCTCACCCTCTGACTGTGTGGGAGGCTTTGGGTTCTGAAACTCAGCAACTGTGAATATTTGCACAGACAGCAAAGAGCATAATTAATAAAAAAAAATCTGTGGCAAGCTGAATATTGTGCATTTAGGCTATATTTTATGCATTAAAATACTACTCTGATGTGTAGTCAGTAGAACTTACCTGTTAACCTTGTGATGCAGGGATATTTCTGAAAGGTTCTGGAAACCTCTCCCAGGACAGGTTCCTCTCCTGAATCTCTGCAGAGCTCCTGAGTGCTGCAAGTTCCCTGAAACACCTTCCTGTCCTTCCCCTGCAGCTCTCACATTAACCACAGCTCACAATGACCAACAGCAAAGCATTTTGCAGAGCAATTTTTAATAATGTCTTCTCATTAAGGAGATGGTCCTGTTTGATCCTGTGCACATCTAACTGCAAGAAAAATACCGTGGCTGCTGGCTGTGCATCAGTGCAATAATTTAACAAGGAAAGAAATATCAGATAATCTTCTTCCTCCATACCAAAGCTTTTCATTTAATAGAGCTATTTTTTCAGCTAACAGCTTTGGTAATGACACCACAAGAAATGCACATTGGGAAGATCCGAACAGCTAAAACTCTGTGCTCTATAATTTGTGAGACACTGCACCTTCCCAGTGAGAAAGTAAGAACTCAGAGCTACGGCCTAACTTTAATACTTTTTTAACATTTTCAGTTTGATTCGTATTTTTTGTTCATGACATTTAGACATAAGCACATTTCAAACTCCCAAATTCCACTTATTTATTTGTCAATTAACATTCTTCTTAAAGTGCATCACTACCACTGGGTGCCTCACACAATCCTAGCAGAACAGTTTTATTTTTTGTCACTTGCACGCTCAATCCCAAACTTTTCTGTTGCACTTTTCTGGCATTATCAATTCAAGTGAAACTAGAACAGATGTCACAAAATATTGACAATTGCCTCCTACACGCTCTACAGGTACTGCTGCTTCTGCAGTATTCATTTTTGGGACTGGCACAGGGAAGGGGTTATGTCACCTTCACTTGTACCTTCTCCATTTTCTCCCTACAGATGGTGGGTTTTATAAAATGAAATTAACTGCAAGTCAAACTGTGTTTGGGATGTGGAAGGCAGCTGCTCATGGCAGCCCAATACCTTCACAGGTCTTGCTCCCTTCTTTGTTCTTTTAAGCTTTCCATAAATATCTCTTCAGCTCATTTAACTCCTCAGGCTTTTCTTACTTGGTCTTGCCAGAACTTATATCAAATACTGTAAATGTCCCTTTCTGTAATCTACATTTTGCTTTTCTCCTTTAACATTGGCATTGACATTGCTCAGCCTGGCTGGGGGGACGGAGGTTCTGTGAAAAACAGAAATTTGTAGCGTTTATAAAGCCCAGGGGGTCAGTGGCTTATTTGTAAACACTCATTTACAGAAATCCACCCTTGGCCCAGAGTTTTCTCAAACATCCTGAAGTGCTGGGAATGAGCACCAGTTCAGTTTCAGAGCTGGTGTGACCTGAGGCTCTGTCCTGGATGAATTCTGGAACCAACCCCAGCCCCTGTGAGAGCTCTGCCCTGTCCTCCCCTCCTCTCCAGTGTCTGGCTCGTGTTCTGGATCTCCTGGCTCGCGTTCTGGATCTCCTGGCTCGTGTTCTGGATCTCCTGGCTCATGTTCTGGATCTCCTGGCTCGCGTTCTGGATCTCCTGGCTCGTGTTCTGGATCTCCTGGCTCACGTTCTGGATCTCCTGGCTCGTGTTCTCGATCTCCTGGCTCATGTTCTGGACCTCCTGGCTCGTGTTCTGGATCTCCTGGCTCGTGTTCTGGATCTCCTGCTTCCTTCTGGGCTGCCCTGGTGTTTGGAATGTCAGCTGCTGGCTGAACTCACCTCTCGCTGCCTTATTTCTGCTCTGCTGGGAACGTGGCCTGTCAGGGATTTTGGGGTGTATAAAATGCCAGTTTCTACAGAAGGCATTTCTCCCAAATGGACAGATCCAGGGCACAAACACAGCAGGAGCTGGTTTGAATTTCTAACAATAACTAATTGTTCTTGTTACTATTATTTGCCCCACAAGTGGACCCAGTTCCTGCTCTCAGCACCACCAATGGGCACAGGCAGGGGAAGGTGAACAGATTCCCATAAGGTGAACAGATTCCCATAAAGTGAACAGATTCCCATAAAGTGAACAGATTCCCCTAGAGTGAACTGATTCCCATAAAGTGAACAGATTCCCAAAAAGTGAACAGATTCCCATAATGTGAACAGATTCCCATAAAGTGAACAGATTCCCACAAAGTGAACAGATTCCCATAAGGTGAACAGATTCCCATAATGAATGTTATCTCACCCTTTCCCACTCAAAGCCAGCAGAGTGCTGCTGGAACGTGGTCTTGTCTAAGCTCAGGTTTACACCCTTGGCTCGAGGCAGGCTTTGCTTCTTGCCACTGCTCTCCAGTTTAGTTTCTCGGCCGCCTCATAACCTGCAGCAAAGAAAGGATTTATCTGAAGAAGGAAACAATCCTGAAATTCATAAAATCTGGATAAACCCTGGCTGAGATATGCCCAGCTGTAATTTGCCATATTTTCATCCAAGTCACAGCCCATGCCCAGCAGGAACTGCTTCCCAAGGCTGCCCTGTTCCTACAGCAGGTCAGCAGTCTCCATGGAAACCCAAACTGGAAGCAGCACTTAAAATGGATTTTCTTATTAATAATTTCATCGGAGATCAAGAGAAATAAAGAGACCCTTACTGAGGGTTATGTCAGGGCTCCTCTGACACCAGCCACTAGAAAAGCAGTTTTTAATCAGCCATTTACCCAGGCCAGCCCCTGCCCCGCTGGGCTCGAGCTGCCCCACAGACCCCACTGTCCGGGGCTCCTCTCGGTCCTTGGGGCCTCACCCGGCAGGGATTGGGGCTCCCTGCTCCCGGAGCCAAACACCACGGCAAGAATTACAACAGGAATACCTCGATGGAGCTGCGGGATCACCAACACTGTAAATCCTGATGCACCTCCACCAAAAACTCCTCCACTTCTCTTTTGCAACTGAAGACACATCAGGAGATTTAAAGGCAGAACACCAAACTGTGCCCTAATCTGTGAAAAGTGTTCTCTGGAGCGGTCTGGGTGCAGTATTTAGAGTGTATCCTTGCTATTCGTTATTGTAATAAATACAAATAATACTCTTGATAACAGCAAAAGTTTTGGTACTAACAGCAGTAAATGTTGGATCGGACCTTGACCCACACTAATATCACCAGAAAAAAGCCAATTTTCAATAAAGAAGGGAAAGACAACACTTTAATCAAATCAACACAGCAGCCAGAAATGAAGAAGATAAAGGGCTTTTGATTCTGTCTTTTCTCCAGGGTATGAATAGTTACCAAATCTATTTTGAAACATCATAAAGGTCAAAACAACGAAAAAATAATCCTCACACTTTACCAGATATTATATTATTTAGTGCTCCTGGAAAAGACAGTCCTGATTTATGATCCAAATTACAGATAAGAAAAGCAAACAGAATAAGAAATGTTTTTTTCTATAAGGAAAGTGGCAGAAAGAGCACGTGTTTGTTATCTGGCTCAGAGCAGCCCAGTTCTCTGTCAGAAAAGGCGACATTTATGATCAGCCTCATGAGGAAAAGCAGATAAAAGGGAAAAGTAAGCAATGAAAGGCGGCTGGGAAGAAAGGAATAATTTTCCCTCCCTTCTATCAGGAAGGCCAAACCGAGGAAAGCGTTGCTGTGCACCCAGCACGTGTTTATTTTCTGGGAGCACAGCTTTGCTCAAGGAGCTGAGGAGGCTGTTTCCCTTCCTCTCTCCCAAGGATTGCTGCCCCTGTTTCCCTTAGAATTTACACCCGTTTGTTGCTGATGGAATCCTTTTCCTTACAGCCAAGAAGAAGAATTAAAGACTTCCATCCAGCTGAACAGAAATGAGTCATATTCACTGCTGTCAGAGTCTGACTAAGGAGTGATTGGTGACTGCCATTTCTCTGCCTCTCATTCAGGCAGAAATCATTAGAAAAGACTTAATCAACAAAGAGTAATGAACTTGGTAGAAGCTGGCCAGACAAATGAGAAAATCACTTGACTTCTGTTAAAAGATGTTGGAATTTTTGAGTTAAACCCTCCATTTTTTATTGAGTTAATGTAACTCAGTTGTCTATTTCAGCTGAACTCCTTTTTCCCAGCTGTAAGTCAGGTGTCTGTTACTCTTTAGAGATCTCTGTATGCACATGGGTATATATCAGTATGTACATGCACCTTAACACTTATGGTTTGAAAATCTTGCATTTTCATTACTTTTAATTTTCTTGCCTCACTTATCTTCCAGGGGAAGGTGAAGCAGGAAAACACATGAGGCATTGCCATGTCATAATTTGGTCCTGGCTGTTTCAGAATTGCAAGATTTTTCTCACAGAAGGGCTACAGACATTTTGGACAAATATGATCATTGGCATCATTCATAGATAAAAATAAATTAATAGTATGCTACAAATAATACAGATAACTGAATACCATCCCATTTAAGCAGATAAGCCCTCCAATTTGAAGTCTAATGGAGCCAATTTGTTGAAAGACTTCCAATCACTTCAGCAGGATTTATGTCATGTCTTGTTCTGGAACTGGCTGAGGCACTGACATTTATTAACTCCTTCACAGTAAGTGCTGCTACTCAGACTGTCTGCTGAGATCTTGTCACAAATGTTTGCAGTCTGCCATTCCCTGTAATTTTTAGTTGCATGAGTCAGGTGGCAGCGATCAACTGCAAAAATATTGAAGAGCTACAGAAATGGAATATTACAATAGGTTACACATAGTGCTGGCTAGAAAACATTTAGCCACTTATTGGGTTGGCTTCCTCATTTGCCAGAACACACAATGAACTGGAAATATGTGCATCAAACTTGACTTCTGGTAAAAGAAAGCACTACTGGAATAAATCACCCCCACGCTTTCATTCCTACTCTTTGTGTTTAGGTCAAACACTCAAATGTTCGCGGGGAACAAACACAGACACAGACCCTCTTCAATCAAAATTTGCTGCTGAATTCAAGTAAATAATGTGCTACTCTTTTGCCCAAATTGTTCACCTCGGGATATATTTGTGGTTCAGTAGTTACCAGCAAGGAGTCCTGAGAAAGTTATTACTGTTTAAGACAGCAGTTTACAGTATATGGCATTTCACTTCAAAAAAGAGGAAATAAAAGGTCTTTCTACAGAAATGTAATTTCAGAATGGAAATGTAAGAGGAAGGAAAAATATTGGTGGAAATCAAAAACAGACACAGTGTCTTCAGAGTATTTCTATCCCATACATGAAAAAAATTCCATTCTCTATTTCAATATTGTCTTTTCACATCTCCTGGTGTGAATCTTATTCCAATTCTGTGCCACATTGATCCATTGTCTCTTTAATGAATACATAAGGGACATTTCCAGAAGAAATGGAAACAGTGAGGTGAAAAAACCTAATGTTTTGTAGCCAGGTATATGTCTCTGAAGTGCAACCTCTCCCTCATACTGCATTCCACCATGAAGAAAATTACATTCCGGGGAAAACACCTTAAATTAAAACAAAACAACACAGGTTACACAGCAGTCCAGTATCAGAGTAGCAGTGGAGATTTTTCAACTCATTAAACAAGTCCCTGATTTTCATCTCTATTTTAAACTAAAGAAGTAGGAAAAGAAGGAAATACTCTGTGCTACCCTGCAAGCACAAGTATACCGAGGTGCAGCCTAGACTTAAAAAAGCCAAGTGAAGGTGCCCCGTCAATCCTACAATACTCTTTAGAGGAAAAGCAGAGCTCTGCAAATGTTCAAAGTTCAGCCAAATGTTCAAAGACCAATTTTGAAGCTATTTGTTATTGATGCAAAGAACAAGCAGTGGCCAGTTTGGCTCAGCACCCTCTCGGGCAGGCGGCAGCAGCAGCACGGTGAGATGGAGCAGGGCTGGCCTTGGCTCTGGCACGGGAGGAGCACGGACACAGCTCTGCCCTGCCCTGCCCTGAACTGAACTGAACCGAACTGAACTGAACTGAACTGAACTGAACTGAACTGAACTGAACTGAACTGAAGTGCAGCACCAAAAGCTGCTCCCTGCTCTGCTCACAGGGCATCAGGAGCCCTCAGGTGAGATGTGCACGGTGACAGGACCAGCTGGTGGCACTGGACACACTCAGAGCACAGCAGCGGTCACACACCACGTACTGGAGCTCTGAAATCATGACAAACCATCTGATTGTAGCCATGAACAAACCTTCTGATTGTAGTCATGAGCAAACCTTCTGATTGTATCATGAACAAACCTTCTGATTGTAGCCATGAGCAATCCATCTGATTGTAGTCATGAACAAACCTTCTGATTGTAGTCATGAGCAAACCATCTGATTGTAGCCATGAGCAATCCATCTGATTGTAGCCATGAGCAAACCATCTGATTGTAGTCATGACAAACTTGCTGAGCTCTAAGACCTCAGAACAGCCCCTCTGAACCCCTGCAAGCTTTCAGTGAAAGAGAGAGACTCCCCCCTGTCTCCTTTTCAGACACACAGCTGACTGCAGTGACAGGAGGCCAGGAGCTCCGGGAGAACCTGCCAGGGTCCAGAATTGCTTCAGGAACCAACGGCTGCCACTCGCGTGGATTTTGGTACTCATTGACGAGAAGGGATTAGAAGGCATTAGTTCTGCTCTGCAATCATGAAAGCTGCTCTGCAGCCAGGATTAGGGAACCAGAGCATCCTGCTGAAGCCAAGCTGGCACAGCTCTTGGGAAGTCTTCCTGAAGGCCATCTCTGGATGGGGGAGGGAGAAAATCATCTAGATCTGATTAAAGATTTTAGCTGTGGCAACAAGTGAATAATAACCACAACAGAGCACAGCACGTGAACAATTCTGCTCTGTGCAAAACCCTCCGTGTGTCTGTTAAGCATTTAAACACTATGTACTTTTCATTTACATTTAAATTAAACTGGAGTCATTCAGTTCTGAGGCAAACACCCATGAAAGTTGTTGAAAGAGTCTGCAGTACTTTCAAATGCAAGGTAATCAGAGCATCGTCTCGGGGAAGTACTGCGTGTTCCTGGAAATGGCAACCAACTGCGATTTCTTCAGAGCTCTAATTGGTGTGTCCTCGCCTCTATTATTTCATTTTGCTCGGTATGAGCATAACCAGATGTTGGGTTTTCAGAACAGAAAAAAGTGATGCTTTAGATGTGTGAAAGTGAAGGGCTGGAAACATGATAAAACCAATTCCCCCAGGAACTGATGAGAGATCAGATGAGAGAGAATAAAGAAAAGCTAAATGATACATGTGGAACTATTGTCATTGAGGCAGCCTACAAACCTCGGGAGCTGGAGCACATCTCAGTCAGAACTGACTTGAATTTACAGTTCATTGCAAACTGAGAACTGAAGTGGGGGTTAAAAACGGGATAAAACAATTTCAGTCGTGTTCAAGGCAGCAAGGTCCATTTCCACATAAAATCAAGGTTTCGAATGGCTCCACATTGAGAATGAAGCGAGGAACCAGTGCAGTGTCACACAGGAAGGTTTGCAAACACAACCAAAACTGAGCCTGCTCACAGAAATCTGCTTGGGGCTAGCGGAGTAAAGCAGGAATGGAACCCCTGGAGTGGATCTGCTGTTGCCTGTACCCTGCAGTGAGAGCAGCACAGAGCGCTGCCAAAGACGTCACCTCATTCACCACCAGTGAGGTCCCTGGACCCTTGGGATGCCATCAGCCAGGGCCATGGACTTCTGGACATTTCCTCCTCACGTTTTTATTTCAGTGCAGCCATGTGCATTCACCCCATGGCTCCAGTAGCCCAAGAAACAAGGAATCGTCACAGTAAGTTGATAACATGGATGTCTCTGCAATTGGGAGCAGGAGCAGCACCCCAGGCTGTGTGCCCTGCAGGGACACGTTGCTCTCTGACCCTGAACAAATCTCGTGCCTTTCAGGGAGCAAGAGAAATCTGTGGGCACATTTAGCATCCAGTCCACATTCTGCAGATATTCACCTTCGGGACTGCGGCTAAATCCAGGGTCAGAGCTAAATTCAGACAGCAGAGCAAGACAAAAAAAGGAAAATGTATATAATTGCCTGCTATTTTAATGAGCATCTCTGCTGTAAATCTAATCAAAAGAATTCTAAATACTGGGGAATAAGCATAGCAGAAAGCAGAATGATCAACCATAAATGGTGCCATATCAAACCTGCTGCTGAGAGCAAAGAGCTGCTGTGATCCCTGGGCCTGCTTTCACCTTCAGCTCAAGGTCTTAAGATGCACTGAAGCATCTCAGGTTGGCTCAGGCTATGCAGTTAACTAATTTAACTGACATTTTATTTTAATTTCTTTGGTACAAGATCAGCCCCTTTTGTTCTTCTGTGCCACCTGCGAGTTCAAAATGTTATTTTAATTTAAATTATTATAACAAGCCCATTCCAGGTCTAAATTCTGGCAAGATTTCAGATCTTTGCAGGAACAGTACAACACTTGTGGTTAACACCCACTTAAACCTGGTGAAGTTTTGAGCTGGGTTTAACTGAGGCACAGATTCTGCTGCAGCCTCTGATCAGAGTAGATCGTGTGGGGCTCTGTGCTGCTGCTGCTGCTGCCATGAACTCTTCTCTCCTGCTCCTGGACCTGCCCACGGGGGAACATTCACTCTTGAGAAGGAATCTACACGTTCCAGGAATATTTTTATTCAAGTCACATAAGGCAAAAAATCCAAGCGAGAAATAAAATCTGGTGGTAGATGAAGACTTGCAATGTGCTTGATTAGATAACTTGCTCCAACTGCTATGATTACCAAATAAATCCATGCACAATTCCAAATTTACTTTGAGACAATAGCCAAGGGCTATCTACAATCAGCTTCCTGAGTTATTCAGTGGGTTCCAGTCTGATCTGTTCAGAGCTTTCTACAAAGAACACTATCACAATATTTAAGCCATATTCTTTAACTTTCAGTCTTAAAGCTATTTTTCCTCCAAATATTATTCTCACTGTTAAAAGGGTTCCCCTCTGTCTCTCCATCTGTAATTACAATGTAATAAAATGGATTTTATTTGATCAAGAACACCTTTCTATGTATTTGCAGGAATGCTATTCCCAGCTGTATTACACCCAAATGCAAAGCATCAAATCCTTTCATCACGTGTCTCTGACTTTATTATAAGCAAAATCTATGCATTTCATAGTTTAAAAACATAACTAACATAACTAACATAAAAACATAACTAACCTGTTTGCATGTGTAGACACCTATGCAACCAAATGCACATTTGGACCTAAATAATTGGGAAATCATCACAAGTCAGCAGAGTTTTTAAACCGAGAAGAGAAGGACTTTGATGGAGGAGAGGCAAAGGATGCAGGGAAATGCACAGGATGGAGGAAATGCAGAGCTGGATGTGCTATGAAGGAAGGAATGGCTTTATTAGAACCCTGGACTAGAATTTAGCAACAAACCCAACAGTCTGCAAGCCAGCACAGTGAGGAAAAGCACAACACTAAACATTCAGCATTGTATTATGACTCAAGAAGCAAAACTGTATTTCTACAAGCTGCTTGACAAGGTAAAAAGAAATTTGTTATCTCAGAAATATGAACTTCACCAAGACAAATCAGCTGGGGAAAAAGAGCAACCAAAATCAATTTCCTGATGGACAGAAAGACAGGGTGTTTATGTTTCAGGTCTGGCAATTCTGTTCTCCCACCTTCAATTATCCATAATCCTTCCCCATCTTTCAAGACAAACGGAAGCTTTTTATTTTGCAAAGATTTGTTTTCATACTCAGTCTCCAGCCGAGAAAGGCACCTGCAGCACTGGCAAACGTCTCCACACCTCACTAATCAGTGCTTTTGTTTTCTTTACAGCAAATTTAATACAAAGGTTGTCAGGTTGGAGATGATGACCCCTGTTTAATGACAAGCAGGAGCACCATCAGGATCCTGAGCTCTCGCTGATTAAACACAGCCCAGCAGAGAGGGCTCATTTGTAAGGGCGAGATGGGAACAGCTTTCATGTCCACTTAGGCTTTGGTGTGTCTGTGCAGCCTCAAAGCACAGGCTCCAATTAGTGACATCAATCATCTGTCCCAGAACTATTATCTCACAGCAACCCCTCATTTCTGATCAGCCACCGAGCAGTCCGAGCTGGGAGCAAACAGATTGTCCTTTTCACATCTGGAGCATGACTTCAAAATAATATTTGTTGTAGGCAAGAAGTATTTTTGACAGACATATCTGATGAGTGGTCTGAGGAAAAAAAAGAGTTGAATTTTAAGAATAAAAGTGCTGAACCTATTAATTAAAATGGGCAAAATGGGTTTTATGTATATAATCATTATCTATGAAAAAAAGGTCTGTAATGTGGAAATTAAAAAATAGAGTGAAGAGCATATGACAAAGCTGAAAGACTGTTGTAATGATGGGCCAAAACACCTCTAGGTAACTAAGCACGAAGAATTGGATGTCTTTTATATATCAACGTGGTTTTGAACAATTTTAGGGAGAACAGCAGTGAAGATTAAACTAAAAAAATTCACACATATTCCTCAGATGTTTTTTAAAACCTCTCCTTCAGCTTGGAACACAGGCATGAGTTTGTTACTGCAGATTCATGCCATCATTACTTTGTAGGCCAGCCAGGGGAAACACTTCATGTTATGGGTTTACAATAAAAAGCCCGAGTGTGTATTACTGAAAATCCAAAAAACCTGAAATCACAGGAGTGCAGCTTATCTAAACAAACAAGCACAACGTGGTTTTGAAAACAATGGGGTGTATTCTTTCCTGATTTTCTAATGTATTCCAAAACGTTCCTCTGAACTGTTTAATTTCTCCCCTAATTGCCTCTCCCCCTTGCCCACTTCCACCCACCTGCACGGATGTGTCTGCCAGCACATTTGTCTCAGGGAGAAAATTCCCCTGATCAGTGAAGGGTTTAGCATCTCTTCTTTCTTTTCCTACTAAAACCAAAATGCCCCATTTCCTGGGTTATCACTCACTTTTTAAATAATGCATCCACATATTAAAAACTTCAAAATAATCTAAATGCAGACCCCTTTGGCTTTCTTGCTCTGCTTTTTTAATAACTACAGATATTAATAAGGTGCACTTTAATCTCTCTCATAAGCTCCTAGAGTATGAAACAGAACCCTCCCAAATTTCCCTGAGACAGTTGTGAGCTGTAAAAATGGACACCTCCTGGCCCCTGGCTGCGGAGTGGCATTGGTGTGCTGATGATGCTGTGGGGAATGGCAGATGAGTTCCTCCTGCCCACCCAGCCCCAACTTCAGGGCTCCTGCACAGCTCTGGATCTGTGCTCTGCCCTCAGCAGCAGAAGGGCTCATAATCCTGAAAGTGAGGGCTGAAAAAGCCCATTATAAAGCACAAACCACCATCCACTGCTGCAAATCATCTCTTGGTAACGAATGCAAATGAGTCCCCAAAGATGTATTTACTGAACCAGACAGCTGTACAGGAAAAGAAATGGCAGCTTACAGCTTCTGCCCCTCGGTGATGGTAAAAATAAGTTGCTTTCCATAATTACAGCAGTGTAGATTTAAAAGAGAGGAGAAGAAAGTATTTCTTTGCTAAGGTTTAAAACCAGAGACTCTCTCCCATCATGACACTTGGCAATAGGCCAGACTAACCAGAAGTGGTACCTAATTCATCCGTGGTGCCAGTTTGTATCAATGGCATTTCTTTAAAGCAGAGAGGGCTGTCAAAATACAGTTCAGCAAATCCGTGTATTTCAAAAATGGCAAAATAGTGTCAGTGAGCACAAAGTGCTGAGGACCTGTGGCTGCAGTGTGGAGGGATCAAAACACGGTGCTGTGTGCAGCCTCGTGCTACAGACAGGGCAGCTCACAGCAAACCTTGAGCCGTTCTCCATCCCCAAAACAAGGGTGAGGAGCACAAAGGGAGGAAGGTTTGCTCTGTGTGCATCCATCTGTCCTTGCTGGGTCAGAGCCAGAGCTCCCTGGGCTGAATTCTGTGTCTCACCTGCAGCTCCTCTGCGGGCGTAGAGGAAATGCAGTGTTCATCCTTTACAAGGACAAAGTTCCCAAGGACAGAAAAGTCATGGTTTGCAGGAAATAAACTTGACAACATTAATCTAGTAAAATGCAAAAGGACTGAATACTGAAGAGTTGCATATGTCATTGTTTTATCACCAATATAATGATCATAAATTATTTTCATTTATCTTTTAAAACTGCTTTTCAACTTCTTGGCCTCCAAAGTGTTCAGTAATCACTGATTGTGAGTCTGAATTTATGAAACAGTTAAACTAATGCTCAGCTTTTGGCACATTTCAGCTCACCTGAAACGGGCACAGTCCTTTTGGGCATGGTTAATTTGCACTGAGGATGCCTTGCTGGATTGGACCGAAAAGCCTCAGTGCTGCAGATCATTTGGCTGCTGCTGCGATGCTGAACAGGCACAGAGGATGTGGGAAAACAACGGGCAGAGTGCTAATGCTCTGCATTTCTCTATCAGGGTTTCACTGGGTTTGTCCTTCTGAACTTTCTACCCAAACCCTCCCGTGCCTGAGCCCGTTATTTGCAGGAGCCCGGCAGGGAGAGCAGCTGAATGCCAGTGTGTGTGAAACTGCACAGACAGCACAACAAATAAACCACGTAACCAACACGCACAGCTTCGCTTATTTGGAGAGCCAAATGCAAAAACAATTATTTGACATAAATATTTAATATCCTTAATGCTTCCAACACATCCAACATTTTCTTGCTCTTTTTTTCTTCTCTTCAACTCCTGGCTTCTGCAAATGCTGGAAACCAGCTGTGGATCATGATTACATAAAATTATTTTACTGAGTAAACACTGGGTCAATCCATTTTCCCCAAATGTCAACAGAAATTGTTCACATTTCTTTTACAGAGTAGAAGGCTGATTCTAAAGCAATTACAGCCATGACAATTATGGTCCAAATGTACCTCATACTTTTATGTTTTTAGCATTTGTTTGACTGAAAAAGTCTAAAAAATCCCCAAAGCAACTTCAAATACTCCTTTCCTGACCTTATTTTGCCAAACTTAATTAAAAACTCCTACTCAAAAACATCTTCAGGTTTCCTCAGATTTTCCACATGTCGTGGGTTTAAACCTGGGGTAAGGATCATCTTTCTGTAGTGGGTAGGAACTGGTCTCTCCTACATGAATCTTGAGAGAATAAGAGAATTACTCAAACAATTCCCTTCTAAATCAGGTCTTCTAGCACGCAAAACTTTATTTAGAAATACACAGCCAAAAGCCAAATTCTTTATTGCTTCTGTAGCGACCTTTAGAATTTGGCTGTCTTTTATACAAAATCCCTCTCTCACTATGTTAGCAGTTTAAGAGGATCAGGAAAAAGCAACAAATAATTTACTCCCACTTTAGTGTTCCTTTAAATGGTCAGAAAAGAGTTTCAGTGAAACTACAGTCAGATCTATTGCTAGTGCCCAGCAGCACATCACGAAAGGAGACATATCTAAGATTAAAAATAATAATCATAAAAATCATCCATGGAAAAGAATCCATCTAAAGTTGTTATTCAGTGTCTGGCAGAGAAAATGCATTCTCTACCTGAGACCAGTAATGAGTCATCTAAGCAACTTGAAATGAAAAGCATATCGAAGGGATATTAAAAATAAAAGCATTTAGAATAAAAAACCCAAAAAAAAAGATGATTCCAGGCAGGTAAACACTCGAGGAGATTACTGAAAAAGATGGGATTAATATCAATCTTGTCTCCAAAGCAGAGGAGTTAAAAGTACATCTGGCAGTCTGCTGGTGTTATTGGTATAAAAATGCATGTAAATGGCAGACAGAGGATTCAAAACAGACCGCTTTATTTCCTCCCCTCTCCCCCTCCCAGATAAAGAAGGTCTGAAAATAAACAAGAATAACTCAATGTGTGAAAACATGGACTGGCAGAAAGGTAAAACCAGAAAATAGACCTCAAGTCTCCATGACAAATCTATCTATATGCAGGCTTCATTTCACACAGTTTTGGAAATTAAGATGAAGGCGTGGGATGCAGGGTCACAGCGTTCTGGGTGCTTTGAAGCAATACATTGAATTACATTGTAGGTCAGATTCCTCCAGAGACAAGAGATAAAGTCATCTTCAAAAACTAGAAAGGACATATGAGAAATGTGGCCTTAAGGAATCGTAAGTTAACCAGGAGAAAATGTAAAGCTAAAAGAAAAGGCTGTTGGAGAACATTAACGTGTCCTTTGTGCCGTCCCCAGGACAGTGCCAGGAGAGGGAAAGCTCTGCCAGTGGAGAACTGAAAATGGCACACGAGGGCTGTGAATTGCAGATGGTGTAACCACAAGAGCCCGACGTACTCCACCAGGGAGTCAGGGAATATCAGCCCATCCCAGAAACAAATCCACACCTCCAGCATCACAGGCATCCATCCCACGGCTCTGGGTCCAGAACAATTCTTACATTGAAGAAAATTAGATACCTAATCATAGAAAAATTAATCAAGATAATGAGAATGACTGATAACTAAGAGAACAGACCTGCCTTTCTGAGACTGCAGAAATTCAGACAAGTGTTCCCAGATGGTGGAATACCAAGGGACATGGAGGAACAGTGTCAGACCATGGCTCGCCCTGCACAATTCCCCCCAGGTACAGCTCCAGTTAGACCAGAGCAGAGTGGCACCGACACGAGAGCTTTGGCATCACCTCCTGCACAGCCCCATTTCACTGCCCTGGGGATGTGACACTGTCCTGGGATGTGACACTGCCCTGGGGATGTGACACTGTCCTGGGGATGTGACACTGTCCTGGGGGATGTGACACTGTCCTGGGATGTGACACTGTCCTGGGATGTGACACTGCCCTGGGGATGTGACACTGTCCTGGGGATGTGACACTGCTCTGGGGGATGTGACACTGTCCTGGGGATGTGACACTGCCCTGGGGATGTGACACTGTCCTGGG
>VZRP01013138.1:0-22190 GCA_013397995.1 Malurus elegans | reverse complement strand
GGGGATGTGACACTGCCCTGGGGATGTGACACTGTCCTGGGATGTGACACTGTCCTGGGATGTGACACTGTCCTGGGGGATGTGACACTGCCCTGGGATGTGACACTGCTCTGGGGATGTGACACTGTCCTGGGATGTGACACTGCTCTGGGGGATGTGACACTGCCCTGGGGGATGTGACACTGTCCTGGGATGTGACACTGTCCTGGGGGATGTGACACTGCTCTGGGGATGTGACACTGTCCTGGGACACTCACACGGTGCTCTGTCCTCTCTGAACCCTGCTGGAAATTGAGGTGGCTGAATCCCAAATCCCCAGTGACCCGAGCTGAGGGGGTGAATGTGGGCAGCCTCGGACACTGCCAGAGTTTGGGTGCCCAGGAATGGTCACTTTGTCCGGCTGTGATGGGGGAGAGGGAGAGGAAAGAGGGATGAGGGAAAGGCAGGGCCCTCCACGTCTCTGTGAAGTCTGCTGATAACTTCAGGAAAGGTCTAACTTGATCCAATAAATGGGGCTCAATAAAGGAGTCATGCAGTGAAACTCCACAGCTCCATTGAACAGAGGCTCAGGTCCCAGCAAATACAGAATTATGGCTGTTCCTCTAAAGATCCTTGGCTTCACTGGTGATTAGTTTTATAAGGTACTTACAGAATTTGAAAATAAGAGTTCCTGATTTCCAGTTCTTGTTGCATTTAATTTCTGTTTAATTTAACAAAGTATTTTTAGTTGTTTGCAAAAATGTTCCTTCCTAAAATGAGATAAAGGTGTTGCTTCCTGGATAGCAAGGGATCTGGATGGGAGTGAGGAAAAAATAATCCAAGGAAAAACCAACAACCACTGCCTCCATTAAAAAAGAAGTAATCACTAAATATTTTCATGTCTTCTAGTTTTAATTTTGATTCAATGAGTCACCAAATTAAAGCAGTGATAAGCAAAATCAGCTTTTTGCGCAGAGATGAGAAAAGAAAGCACAAAGCTCTCTGAGACATCAGGTTTGTTAATCATCCTGAGAAAACAGGTGTCCAAAGTATCTTTTGTACCCTATGTGAGCAGCACCTCGCTTTCTTTTATGTAATTGAGACATGGCTTCGGAGTTCCAAAGACCATCTACTGCTCACAGAGGGCCTGGGCTAATTATTAGAAGAATTCAATCTAGCAGTACTAATGAATCCAAAGCTGCCTGGCCCTGCAATGGCCCCAGGCCATTGTTACAGATGTTTTGTGAATTTCTGGAAAAATCCTTTTCTTCACATGCTCAGTGTAAGGGAAGGGATGGGGCTTTTCCTATTGATCTTCAAAACATGAATTTTTAATGAAAACAAAACTTTTTCTATCCTTTTACAGTCCAAATATCCTTGCCTCTCAAGGAGAAAGAAAATGCTGAACTGCTTCAGAAAGGGAGACACTTTTATAGAAAAAGAGACACTTTTACCCATCTTTTAGCACCAATTATTTATATCCAGCTGATTGTTACAGCTTTGGTTCCAAGAGAATGGATTATTACTAAATGATTTATACTGAAGCACTGTTAAAAATGAATACTTATTACAAATTAAATTGAACAAGAAGGACAGGCCTATATCTGAGCACCACAGGGGATCAGAGATCACTTCCCACTCTCCCACGTATTTATCTGTGCAAAGAATCAAACTCCTCTGTAGACCACATCACTTTTGCAAGGCCAAGGTAATGCACCTTCTTTTTCCCACATATTTTCTGCTTTTCACCTGGAAGCTGAACGTGCTTTGGAATGGTGATAGGCAGCTCCTATCAGAGATGCCTTTGAAAAAATCTTTGCCATCATAATACAGCGAGTAATAACATCATTAAAAAAAACCTGCCCACACTTGGAGAGACCAAGAATACCTCACCAGAAATAAGTTTTGATACGGGTTCTGCACAATGAAATTTCCTTTGGAAAAAAATGAGGAGAAAATAGTGTTACAGCTATTGCAGTTGATAAGCCTTTTTACTGTGAGACAGATGAAAATATGTATGAGCTTAGTCCCCAGAAATCTCTGTTCTATTACTGAGTCATTAAGTCTAAACATTAAAAGCTGATCTCCATAACAGAGAAACACTGTGCCTGTATTAATGGTGATTGTTAGAAATTGATATTTCAATCTGTGTGCACTACAACTCAATTCCTGTGAAGGATCTGGTTTGTATTGCTTTGTTTGCAGCAGCTGAAAGCGTGAAGCTCATTAATGGGAGATTCTTCCACAGACAAAATACTTTCCTTTGACATCATAAGATGGAACAGGAAGACGTGGTAATATTGCCCTCAATGGATGCTTGTTAATATCTTACTAGAAACAACACAATTTGAAGACTTATTTGCATTTAGATATAGTGTTATTAACACTGTATCTATAAGGTTTCATTAAAAATTCCTATCAGTAGTAAACAAAGCACCAAAACTGGCAGGAGACAGATTATAGACACAGCTGCCAGTCTTGTACAGGCTGGACTCCAGTCAAGCTGGAACTTGCCACTGAACAACTGGAAATAGGAAAACCTGTATTTTTCAGATGAATGAGATAAGACAAGATTAATGTTTATCTGAAAATTAGGAAGAAAACAGCATTATTTGTTTTGCTAGCTTAGTCTACCCTATTTGCATTTTTTCATGTTTTGATGGTTGTGGTTTCCTCCAAGAACATAAAAGGCTGCTGCAGAAATTGGGGCAAGGGCTGAGGAAAGATAATATTGGAAAGAAGAGCATCTCACCATCTGTCTATTGGGTTTTTTTCTCTTACATATCATGCAGAAGTAGAGGCCAGATAATCAGTTACAAATCATTTTTGTAATTAAACTTCTCCACCTCAAAAATTTGCAGTTCATTATCCCTTTCCCCCCCCACAAAGTCAATAGTTCTGATCCTCTAAAAGATGAAGTGTCCACTCTGCTTGAGAAATGTCACTGTGTCCCCTCTGTGGTGTTCTGTCATTGCTGTAATTTTCTGCCCACTATCAGGAACCCTTTATTCAGACTGTGAGCCCTACAAACGCCTTCCAAGGGAAGGAAAGTTCCTGTGTGCCCCTGCCCCGCTGCATCCTGCTCTGCCCTATGAACGGGGAACAATCCCTCCCCAATCCCCTCTTCAGCCAAGGTCTAAATGCAATATCACACAGGATGAGGAAAGTTTAGAGTTGCTAAAATAGCATAGACTTCATTTCAGTCTTTCTCATGCCAATTTGCTAAAGCAGTTCAAGAAACAATATTTGCCCTCATTTAAGAGGTCCTTGAAGTACTCTGGGAAGAGCAAGAGAGAGCTCCCATCACTTTTGTAGTGGCTGATCATGTGAGAAATACAGCACTGGTACCAGTCCAACAAAGCCTCTAGGCATGTATAAATTCTGTGTAGACTTAAAATAAGTGTCTTGCATGAGACTGCAAAGCAAGATGAAAAAAAAAAATCATCTGGATGGGCAATTCATCTGTTGAGTAGCAGTGAGCACAGGTAAGTAGATCTAAGTGACAAAAGAGGACAACACAGACAGAGAACTGCAGTCATTACCATAGCAACAGCAGAACAGCAATTATGTGAAACACCATAGACAGGAAAAAAAAAATTACTGATTTTCACCTGGAATCTCATATCTTAGGGCATATTTCTTTAGCTGTAACTATTTTACACACAGTGTGTGAATCTTTCCCTTTCCCTACCAATTCAATCCCAGAAATGTTTGAGTTGCAAGGACCCCAAAGGTCACCCAGTTCCAACCCCCCTGCTGTAGGCAGGGACATCCCCCAGCAGCTCATTAGCATCCCTCCAGGAAAAGAAACGTGTGATGCCAAAGTATTATCTTCCTGGAGTGACATTAAGGGGGAAATGACGGCCACATAAGCCATTAATGACTTCATGGAACAGTCACTGATGTAGCACTGGCTGGAATTAAAATGGGGAGGGGAAATCGTTACCTGTCAGCATCTCCAACCAATTTAGCACCTGTGTGGCGATGCAGAGAGAGGCACAAAACCACATCTATTCCTGCCCCTCTGAATTCATTTTTGTCATTCAAGCAGCTATCCAGCATGTTGACCTACATCTATTGCTGCCTGTCCTGGTTAAGGAAAAAATACTTCCTTTGAATAACAACACATGAGGTCTGTGTTCACTTTAAGTGGAAAGTATTACGAACTCCAACCTGTTAAAACCATTCAAACCATTATTATACCTTTCTATCACACTTGCCATATTTCATTCTATATTTCTTGCCAAAACAAAACCTCTTATATAAGCTTTTATGCCTCATTTTGTATGTTCCTTCAAATGCATTTCTATTAATTGGTTTTTCTCTGCCTTCCAAATTTAGCTCACACCATTATTTTTTAGCCCAAAACTTTTTGCAGTCTGCTGGTTTTAAATTGGATCTTACTTAGCATTTCCAGGTCATCCATTTGGCCGGCAATAACATGCATTTTTGAACAACAGCAGCGAAAAGAGATTGTCCCCAGGGAGCAGCGAGGGACAGAGCTGGAAATATTGCAGCATTTGCAATGCCCAGGTTCTGCACAGCTGCACTCAGGCTCTGCTTCCTCTGGCAGCCTTTCGGGGCTGGACCAGTCCCACAAAATTACCAGCTCCTTCCATTTGCAACGCTTGTTTTCAGCCCTTTGGGGCAAAGACCAACTGCTCCAAGAAAAAGGACATTAATTAGCAACAAGGCTGGGTGGACACAGCCGAGGAGAAAGGAAAGAAGCACCACTGTGATTATAAATGCTCAGAGTTCAGGTTATGTAATTAAGAAGATGAAAAGCTTCATTGTGAAATTACATCAGCTTATATACATTGCAAGTTTACTAAAAAAAAGGAAATAGCTTGTCATTTAAGACTGGACTGCTTCTGGCAGAAGCCTGGGATGTGAGAAATATCTAAGAGAATTTATGCCTTGGGCTGACACTGTCAACACGTTCATTCTCAAAGACTCATCCCACTTCTGTGGGGCAGGACATCAGGCAGGTGATTTCAAAGTAAATAAAATATTTTGTGTCTACCTCTTTGCACAGGAGTTTGAGACTGCACAAAGTACCATTCATGACAGAAGTGAGATTTTGTTTAAAAATGGAAAGGCCTCAGGCACTGAGGTTTGAGTGCAAACCTACATTACCTACAGTTAAGTTACGCTGTCATTGTTTGGCTGAACTAAGGCATCAACAGAAGTTGTCTTTTTTTCTTTGCTAATCAAAACGATTCATGGTCATTCCCATAACATCATTAAAATACCTTTATTTACTAATAGTAGATGTTGCTCCTGGGTTTCACCCTTTCCGTCATCTTTGCTTGGATATTTTCCTTCTCACAGTCTCCTCTGATCTACAGTGCTGTAAGATAGCATTTATCCTATCTCCTGCTACAGGTAAGAACTGAGAGAAATGAAAACACAGTAGACTGGAAACACTTAAAGGCTTCATTGTTTACACCATCAGATTTCTGCAAACTTCTGAAGAACAAATCCCAGCCCGTGGCAGCACATCACCCGCTCTCTGCTGGATGAGGAGCATGGAATGGGCTGTCAGGGTTAAATCGGGTTACAGACCATTGCTCTGTCATTAGGGATGATTCTCTGTGACAATCAAACACTTTGCAGAGGCTTCATTCTGCCACCACAGCAACTCTTCCAGGATTTCCCAGCAGCCCCCCGAGTGCATGAGATCAGCATCTTTCCGGAGCGAAATCAGAGCAGATCCTCGCGTTCCCTCTTCGTGGGGAAGCACAAACTCTGCTCTCAAGCTCTCTGCACTGCTCAAAGGCACCAAGTTTATTGCGAGAGCTCCTCTGCCTTTTCAGGCCTTTATTTCCCGGGATATTTCATATTTAGTGATTTGATGTCACATTTATATAATACAAGAGCTAATAAAGGACTATCCATTCAAGAAGATGGGCTTTTCAAAGTAATATATGTAATAAAAATAATATTCACTAGATTAACATAAAAAAACAAACCCAGCCTAAAACAAATCAACCAAAACAAATTAAAACAAACAAAACAAAGAAAAAACCCTCACATAAAAACCCCAAAACAAACAAAACCAAAACCCAAGCAAACAAAAAACCAAAGCAAAAAACCACCCAAACCAACCAACAAAACATTCCTTGAACAAACGAACCCTGAAGTGGTGCAGGCTGATGGTTTCTATGATTATCAGAATGTGGGAACACTTTGCATTACCAGAGAAATATCTGTACATAAATGATAGGATCTGTATTTTAACAGACCCATACTCACAATATTTTATTGTGTCCCAATGCAGAAGAAATATTTTGTACTTGAGCTCCCTGCCTGGGATCTGCAGCAGTCCATGAGCTGAAGAGTAACACCTACCTGGAGCTGTGGACAAATACTGTGGACAGGGGAGATTTAAGGACAGAAACCATTCCACTGACGACAGCCAACAGATCCCTCATGGCCAAAGGAATAAACAGATCATTTCCTACAGTACCAAAGCAACCTTGAGCAGAACAGTAAACCAGCTGCAAATTCAAACTGCAGCCACCACTGAGAGGACAAGAGTCAAGAAAAAAAACCTTCAAAATTCTAATAGAAACACATTCTAGTGTAATTCAGAACTATAATGAGATTGTAAACTAAGATCTGCATAAACATAAGGACATTTTCCCAGAGTAAAGAACCATCTTTCCATTTCATTCATAGAAAGTAATATATATTTGCGCAGGAAATCATTAGGAATAATTAATTTGTATGAACATATATAATAATTTTTCTAATTTGGCTTTATAGCATTATCCACTGCAAAATAGCACTCCAAACAAATGAAAACATTCAACTGCAGCTGCAATAGTAATTTTAGGAAAGCACCACATTCAAATACTCACAAGGTCAAGGGAATCAGAGACACCTGAGTGAGGCAGCGAGGCTTTAGGTACTCAGGAGGTTGTGGAAATCACACACCCAGACACACACACCTTCCTCGAGATGTCAGGGATGGTTTCCTAAGCAGCAGCTCCAGCTGCCATTACAAGCACCACTGAAGTCACAGCAAACTCAAAAGCCATTCTGATTTTCTTTTCTCAAGTGACACTATGTAGCTCTGGGATAAATTACTTTCAGATGCTTTAAATGTAATTTAAAACACACCACTTACAATCAGGAAAACATTGTTCATGAATGTTTTATAATGAAACTATGGAAAATCCATCTTTGCTCGGATGTTGGCAAAAAAGGAAAGATTGGAAAAAAGCTTTGGAATGATTGTTCACCTCAGTGGACATACCAATAGCACAGATTAGTAATTGATGATGATTTGAATTTATTTCCAGACAATATGATGAAATGACAGAGGAGGGCAGCCGCCATATAAAGGAAAGGGCTGGGATCTGTGTAGCAGCTGGCTGTGTGACGGCTGCCTGAGACCCTCTCCAGGGCAGGATTTGCAGGGTTTAACCCCAAAAGTTCACACATCCACCCAAGGTCAGCAATGTGGTGGGCACAGAGCCACATCTGTCACCTGAGAAACCAGGAGGGGAAGGGGATGGAGCATCCCAGCTCCTCCATGCGTGGGGAGCACGGGTGTCACCCAGAGATCCAGCCGGGAGGAGGACCAAGGAAATGGAAGGAGGGATAACAAAGAATTGGATCACACTGCATCCCAGCAAGAGCTTGTTTATCCTAACTTGGAGTGCCAAGGAGAATAATGGCCCGAAGCAATGCCATTTATCCTCAGCTCTTTACAGGACAACGCAGGAAACCCATTTGATTAAAGAGGCAGCTCCGTACTTTATTGCTCTCGATTTCCCTCTCATTCATGCATCTCTGGATAAATTCAATCTATTCTCCAATATCATCAGAACAACCCCAGGAACATCTGAGAGCTGAGGTGATGATGTGATGCAGCAGTGTGGTGGGGCAGGGGTGAAGCTTCAGCAGCCACAGCGCTCGGTGACAAGGGCTGGGTGTGAACGTGCCCTCCCAGCTGCAGGAGCAGAGCACTGAGCTCCTGGTGGGAATTGCCAGGGCAGGGCAGGGACGGGCAGCAAACCCAGACATGGAGACATCGGGCTGTTAGCAGGAGCTCTGCTGGCACCACTTAGAAAACACCGCAGCTGTGACAGCAAACCACGCCCAGGAGTTTGGGGTTTTGCTCTGGGCTTTTTGAAGAGGTGCACAGAGGAGTCAGCTCCATCCGCCTCAATGACTGCTTCCTCCACATCTGAAATAGCACAGAGCCCTGGTGTCTGTGGTCAGTCCCCAGCTCAGGCCAAGTGCCCGCACAGGGGTGACACAGGAGGGCCTGACTGGAAGCACTTTGGTGGAAATGGGCAGACAGTTCTCTACGTGGATAAGGAATGACAGTATTTGTTTCTCCGGCAGATTAGGCTAAAATCATATACTCTTTATGGGTCCTGCTGAGGTTCTCTCTTTATTAATGGATGTTTTTACAGTAATTACCAGAATTTGGGGTAACTGTTTCATAGCAAAGTATAAAAAATAAAATTAATACCCAGAACTGGTCACCAGATGTCAGTGTATTGTCATTCCAACATGGTCAAAAGTACACAAATCCATCAGCAGAAAAGAAAATCATATACACAAAAAAGAGGTAAGAGAAAATCTGGAATATGAAGAAATAGCCTCCTTGTCAGTCAGCAGACCTGGAAAAACGAGATGTCATTGTTTACTCTGCAACACATTTATCAACTCTGTTACTGATTTATTACATTAATTCCCTGAGGGCTTTCCCCAGCACCACTAGGTATCACTGATTACCCTGCAGTTGCCGAAATTTAGGATGAGCAGTGACTCTGTGAAAAGATGCTCCCAATGCAACCAGACAGGTCTGTAGCAGGACCCCAGTGCACTGTCTGCCTGAGTAGCTTCTTCCATTGCACATCTTTTAGGAAAATTCCAGTTTTGTGAATATGTATTTCTGCTATCGATATACTTGCTCACCTCTAGATATAAGGTAAAACCACTATCTTCCAGAATAAAATCACCATTTTACAGACATGGAATGTTCTCAGGCACAGAAGTTGTCTGTTCTCCCACGAAGTGTTTCCATTGCAATGAACTGCTGAGAATCTCCATGCAAAAACTGCACCTTCCAGCTCGGTGTGCCTGAGAGCTCTCTAATTACAAATATTCAAACCAGCAGAGCTGTCACACGCAGAGAATGGATAATGCAAGGGCTCTGCATATGTGCTCTGAAAGGGGGGAGACAAAAGGCTCCCAAATCCACGCCGAAGCGCAGCAGCAGGGCAGCACGCTGTGAGAGGCAGCAGAGCTCCAAAGGAGCTCCCAAACCGTGGGATTTGCCACAGTGACAGTGACAGCAGCCTCAGGCAGCCCTGGCACCCCCTGCTCCCTGTCCTTGCTGTGCTCCGGGAATTTGCCACCCTGAGGGAAAGTTCCTGAAGGGAATCGAGAGCTGAGAGTGCCCAGTTACATATTCTCTGATGAACGCAAGTGCAATCCATGGACAGTGATGGTGGAGACCTAAAAGGAATTTCAGATGAGATGACCTAACTCACTTTTTGACAAAAAGCAAATGTATCTATTTGTTTGTTTATTTAAACAAACTTACTGGGGGTGGAAACTTCCTTCCTGCAGGACCAGGACCAGAAACAGCCAGTACCCATGGGGTCCATAAAGTGGCCTTGCAGAGTCCAGGGAAATCGAACTGAAAACAACTGGACTGGATTAGAGGAAACAGAATCTTAACCAAAGGATTCAAATGGCTGGAAAAGGGAGGAACGGAGCAGTGATGATAGAAATGCCACGGTCTTCTGTCACTTACAGTCATAAAGAGGACTGCACTGTGTTTTAATTTAAAAATACTCCCACTTTAATGAAAAATAAGACAAACAAGGAGGGGTAGGTGGAGCATGTGAACTCTGGTACAATTTAGGAGTACTGAAGAATACGGCCTAAAATGTCATAATATTGTTTTTAACACCATTAAACATTCTAAGAATTCAATCAACACACTCCTTGCCATTACATAATTAAAACTCAGAATAAAATAGTATAATTGCTGTTTTATGGCCATCATTACATAATGAGTGGTTTTATGGCAATCTCAGCTAAATCTGGACTTGGGTAATGTAAAAAGTTGTTCATTTCCATGGAACCATTCATGATTTTGATTCAGAATTCTTCAAAATAAAGAGGAATTCTGTCAAAGATGTTCGTGGTTTCCACTTTTTAAAAGATTTGAGAGGGGTTTTCCTTTTGAAAGAGTTTAATAAAAGCTTAAAAACTCAGAAAATGTAAAGTGAATTTTTTTAGAGGTAAAAACAGCCAGGTTCTAGCTGATTAATAGAAATGCTCAGAAATGCTAAAGTGATCCTTAATGGAGATGATAAGCCCCAGAAAATAACAATTTATGGGCAATATATAACTTAACTTAAAACGGCAGCTCCATCATGGAGCCTCTGCCTCCCACACACCACATTACTGCTGTGCCTCTTGAGATCTGAGGCATGAGAGACACAGCCTAAGGCAGAGAAAGGAAAAAAACCCTAAAAAAACCCCTTAATCTTTGTGTGTGTGCACTGTGCCTCTCAAATATTGGTTCAGATTGAGAAGCTTTCTGTCCTAGGGCTGCCTCAGCCATTTCCTGGGAGATGCTCTGCAGCTCAGCCTTTCTTTCTCCCAGTTTGCTCCCATCACTGGGCTGCACCCAGCCAGCCCTGGGAGGTGCTGGAGCACTGGGAAGTGGTGGAGAGTCACCCCATTCATTCCTGATTTTGGGAATTGCTCTGGGGCCTGTTAACCCCTGCCAGCTCAGTCTCCTTTGTTCAAGCATAACATCAGTCAAGGGCTCCAAGATGAATGGCAGCGATCAAGGAACGCATCCAAGCCTAAAATGAAATCAAAGATAAGGAAATTTCTCACCAGTGTCACAATATGCAATTTTTAATATGAAATTATTATCACAACTTAGGGCAGTGTGTGCAAGGTCTGGAGTACTTACTGAACTCATTGTGCTCATTGTGCTCTTGATAATGCATGGGCACCACAGGTGTGCAATGAAATCTCCTTGTGCTGGCACCACTGCAATCCACCAAGCCCTCAGCCTGCACTTAATAATAGAATTACAGTTTAAAAATATCAATATCAAAGGATTGTATTCTGCAAGACCAACTGAATCGATACAAGGGTTTTAATTTTATTCTTATTGAATAACCATTCTATTTCATGGGTAGGGGAACCTTAAGTTCTTGCTTCCTTCACTCTTTTATTACCTAAAGTGACTGTATTTGATGGATGTTCATTCATGAACAAACTTTTGGCCCTTGGAAAAGAATAAGATTAATTTGTACATGCCTCTTGTATTCAAAAGCATCACTTATTTGCAGCTCTGATTTCTAGGCACACAAAAGGATTTACCAGCAGTCCTTTCATCCAAAGAGCAATTCCAGCCCTTGGAATGACATCATGCAAATGACATCAGGAGGTTTCATGTTCAGCTCTAAAATGAATTCAGTGGAATCTGCCTAACCCTGTTGTCAGTGGCACGTTAAATCTGGATTCTCATGTTTAAGTACGGCCTTCACTCTCTCATCCATTACAGGCAGATGCAAGTTACTCTAACAGATTATTAGAAGAGCAAACCCTTAGATTTATATTTAAATGACAACTCTGATGATGTACAGATGTAACCTTTATATTTCATCCCATGTTTGGTCAAACTCCTCCCCATGCTAATGCCATGTTTACCTACCCAGAGATCTGACAAACAGAAATGTGCTTCAACCAAAACCCAAGAACGTCATTAAGAAGTAATTAAGCAAGCTTGATGTGGAGGCATTTGGATTTCTTCGCCTCGGACTTGCTTACATTTATAATTTATTTCTCCATTTCTACAGTTCAATTTATACCACATAAAAGTTCTCTGCTCCTTTCCAGAAAGGTCTGGGGGAGGGGAGGAAGAAATGGGAACCTCAAAACTCAAAGCCAACGTGCTTCTTGGAAAGCCCTCAGATTGTTTGGTTTTCTGATTGATTACATGTTAACTGATTGATTAACCTGCCAGGCTGAGTTCAGCAGCAGAAAAACAGCAGAGATAAGGCAAAACTAAAGTATAATATTTCACATTTGAAATCCTGACCAAGTTGAGAGGCTCCTCTCAATTCTGACATTTATGAAAACAGATTTAAAATAAAACGCCCACAGATACTGCACTTCAATCCAAACAGGTTGCAGTTCAAGCTGAGTCCTCCATACACAGGGAGAAATCTGTGAATATACAGTTTTCATCATATTTTCATGTTTCTTTTCTGGACTGTGAACAGTGTCTAAATACATGCTAAAACAATCTGCTGGGATCATTCATTCATCTCACTTTTCAGGTCCATAAACCTTTACTCCTTGTCCAGATTTGATATTCTGGTTTTTGTTTTCTTTCCTGCCTGCACATGAGGTCAAAAGACTTTTGCATAGTAAGCAGCAAGAGATTCCTTCAGGAAAGTTCTCATTCAGTGTCTTTATGTGATTCTAGCATTCAATGGCTTTTGAAGAGTGCTTTTGAAGCAGAGGCACTCCACATAGTCAGAGCCAAAAAGTACATTAATGGATTCATCTAAGAGAAGTGTGCTGTTAAATAATATGTAGACTAATACATGTAAATGCCATGGTGAGAACATGCTGACATTGTTGAAGTTAATGATCCAGCTGCATTTCCAACACTGTAATACTGAGACAACCCAAGAAACTTGGTTTTCTGCATTTTGGCACAGCATTCTCCCCAGGCATCTTGCAGAGACAGCTGAACAGCCTTTCTGTACTTCACTAAAGAGCACTCTATGATTTTATCATGGAATTTGGGACAACAGATTAGCTTTACCTACAGCCTGGAGCAAATGTTAACATCCTATTTGATAAATCAGAGGTCTCACCCAGTTCAGGGAGGTGGTGAGGCCTGACCCATTCCCATGCCTCCATCCTCTCCCATGCATATTCTATTCTATTCTATTCTATTCTATTCTATTCTATTCTATTCTATTCTATTCTATTCTATTCTACTCTACCCTATCCTATCCTACCCCATCCTATCCTACCCATTGTATTAAATGATATTATTCTATTTGTGCATATAAGCAATATTTAATGCACAGCATCAGGAAGGAGGACAGCCCTTTTGCCAGACTGACCTGGCACATGCAAAAACCTGTCTGTTTTTCCCCTGTGAATGTTATGTAGCTGGAGCACCACTGACAGTTCTGAGGAAGACGGGCAGGGCAGAGGGGAAGGCACACGCACTATGGTGGTTCTTTTTTGATAACAGCAGAGGCAAAAAAAGCTCCCATTCTGCCTGCTTGGCAAAATAAGGAGATGCTCTTCAAAGTTTACCAAGGAGGAGCTGTTCTGTGGAATAATTGCTTGTCATTTCTGTGTAATTACGTTTTGACTGAAACTGCTCTTCAGACAAGGAATGCGATCTGAAGCACAGGCACTTCTCACTCTCTTGTCTGTGTGTACGGCAATGAAGGAGGCTTTTGAAAAATCAAAAATCCACATCAGCAACACACAATGCTCTCAAAGAAAATGAATAAAAGAACGTGGTGCTCTAAATGGCCTAAAGAACAGAAGAGCCAGTGATGAGTTTTGGTTCATTCCATCAGGAGGATGTTAATTTTCGTGGTTCAGAATGAAGGGCAGAGCTTTACAACAGCAGAAAATCAAATGAAAACAATGCAACACCATGGCCTCGGTTCATATTTCACAAGTCAGGAACCACTGCCAGCTCATTTCAGCAGGGCTGAACCAACCCTGACTCACAAATGCATTTAGCCACCAAAGGCCTTTTTTCACTGTGAAAATGCAGCTCATGTGCTCCAGCCCCTGTCTCAAGCAGTGCTGCTGTATATTCCTTTTCTACCTAAGTGTGATTTGTTTCACAGTTTTAAAATTTCCTTTCAGCTACAAGTTCTGCACAGGGACTGTTACTTAGAAAGGATAAAAATGGCAAGCACAGTTGGCCATTCTTGCCTGAAGCCACTCAGTCCCAGCGTTTCTTTGAAATGACAGCAACACAGATTGCATTGGCCAAGGGAGAGATAGGATAAGGGCCCAGGCAGACAGACAGACAGACAGACAGACAGACAGACAGACAGACCTTTTCCTCTCCTTGGCTTTTTCTATGACCAGACAATTACTTTGAAGATTATACTCTAGGGAGAGATTTTCTAGAGATCTCAGGTATGCTCTCAATTCCAAAACAAGTGCACAGATTCTAAAAACCTGTTCACAGCTGTTTTTTTTTCCTTTCCTGTAATTTATGTTTTTACTGACCATGCACAGCTGTCAAACAGAAACAAGTTTAACAAGTTTATTTGTGAGTGACCTTCTTGGACAGCCCTTCTTTTGTTGTTGAAAAACACTGTCAGAAATGGAGGCATCAAGAGTACACGTTTGAGAATATATCCAGCCTTTCAACACAGAGTAGCTGGTTTCAGAGAGACAGCAGCTTCAGAGTTTCTGGCAAAAAAACTCCTTATCAATATTTGGTAATGCCATTTGATAATGTTGCTGTGCCATGTCTGCTCTCCATGGGCTGGCTGGAATTTTACACAGGGCATCACACCCAGGAACTCTTGTGATACATCACAGTAATTCAGTAAAAGAAAATAATTGTACATGACCTGGAATATAAAGCTCAGCTGCTGGAGAAGTTTGGGAATATGCAGCACTCAGCATGACATATCTGCAGATATATCTGGGATTTATATTTATGCATCTTTTTAGCTGAAAGGTTAAAAAGTGAAAAAGGAAAAACTTTTTATGCACTAGACAACTCAGCTACACATATGCATTATGTATATGAGCAGATGATAAATGGTAAATACATTTACCCCAGGGAATGCTCTACATAACAAAGCAACCACATGCCCTAGTCTCCATTTCATTTAACTCTTACAAAGTAGGAGAATAAAACACCGAATTTCTTCTACTGAAGCCGTTGTCAGGTTTTCCAGTCAATCTACACTGCTAGGTACATATTTATTATTTTTTTGCTCTGTAGAACATATTGTATAGAAGATTAAATAGCAATGTGTGCACATAATAACACCAGGGAAAGACAAAGAGCGGATTAGATTTTAATTGCAGAGTCGCTCAAAAGTTCACTGTAACCAAGAGAAAAACACCAGTTACTCTTTGATAGCTTTCAGTGGAGCCCATGAAAAGACAGAAAACCCACACGAGTTAAAACGTCTCTGGAGATGCTGTTGAATAGAAGCACACAAGGAATTCCTTCTGTCAGCATCGCAGGTGACATGTCCTCAGCCTGTTCACACAGTAAGGTAAAATATGTTGGCTTGGATTTCAGCCATTCTGCTATGCAGAAATGGAATTACTTGCACAAAGGAATTTTAAACTGCTCTGAGGCAAAAGTCTACATAATTTCAACACTGTAGGTTTCGTGTAAGATGCTCGAGTCCTGTCCAAATTCTCAGCTGACAGTTACCTACAGAAACCTGAACAATTGTGGATCTTACTGAAACGACATCCCAACTCTTAGCTACCAAACCATCCTCCTTTTCTGAAGGTCACTGAAAATCCTTTCCAGTGAAACAAACTGAGGATTCAGAAGATCAGAATGTTTTTATTTCCATTTGAAGACCGCAATGGAAGTTATAAAATGATAGTTCTACTGTAAAGCTAATCACAGCTTTGATGCTTCTCATTGAGTGCATGCACAAAGAACCTTTGGTTGACTACACAGCAGCTAATCTGAGGATACCAACATATCAGACTATTTCTCCAAGGATTTTTTAAACTGACCCCTGATTGCCTCTTTGTGTCTCTGAAAAGCGAATGTCACTGCAGGCCTGGCACAGTGGCATCGCTGTGTAGCCTTTGGAAGAGCATTCCCATGGTAACACTTCAAATCCTGATGGCTACATCATTTCAGCACAATAAGCTTCATATCGCATGCTTGAGCCATCTGTCCAGCTCCTCAATTAACACAGTTAGCTACTGAAACTTCAGCAATTACAGATATTATTGCAATCACACTGCAGTCAAGGAACAAATCCACAACACAAAAGCAGGACAAAGAAAACCTTAAAGCCATATTCAAACAGAGTTGTACAACTGAAAAGAGAAGGAGAGCTACTTCATCCAGAATTAAATGCAATTAGAACTTAATCTGGCCCACAATGTCTGCCTCAAGTCCTCATTTGGACTGTGAAGCAGTTGGGATCCTGGTCGCATTACTGTGAATGACTGTGGTGCAAGGAAACAGAAAACCAAGCTCAGCACTTGTGTCCTCTATAAATAAACTTGAGAAACACCTTGGGACTGCGATGAAAGCAGAGCAGCCTAAGGCTAAGCCATGAGAAGGAAAATGCCCTTCTCTGCTAACTTTGGACTCGTGGTAAATACTGTGCAGTCATCTGGAGATATTAAAAACCTGGTAGAAAAGAGTACACAGGCATTTCTAAAGCATGGCTTCTATGGCACTTTGGACATTTACTATACAATAAGACAAATCATTCTCTATTTCTCTCCACGGGCTCTAAAAGCCCTCTGTAGGCCCAGATGTCTGCACTGAGGATATCCAAATTAAGGCGGCAGAGTCCTGCCTCGGACTGCTCTGCTGATTGGGGTAAGAACTGTTTCCTTGGTTTACAGGGATCACAGCATTGATGAAACCAGCAATGTTTCCTACTGCTGCTGAAAGATGTGCACTGCTAGACCCTGGCTAAAGCAGTTACAAAAAGATGCTCAAGATCTTGTCTGGCCAGAAAAAGCAGCCTGTTACCACTCCTGAGCTCAGCACAGCCTTCTTTCTGTTTGCAGCAAGAGAAATTCTCCATTTCCTGGGTGTCACCGGGATGTTTATCTGTGCGTAGCTGTTACTCTATTACCTCCAGATGACCATATCATGGAATAAATCCTGTTTCTCCTTAGAGGGACACGGGATTTTGATACCACACCAAAGCTCCTTTGTGTTCCTTGAAGGGTCACATTGCTCTTTACTTCTGGGTTTTTGCGAGATATTAAGTCTGCTCCTTATTACAAGAGAGATTTTTCTAGCTAGAGCCATTCACAGTACAACATTAATTTTCTCCTCATTTTGTATGAATGTATTGATTTGGCCACAACTATAACCCATGATGTGTTTTGCTGCTGTTATATTCAAGTACTTGAAATAATATTGCCATGTAAAGCAGAGCTATTAACTGCAGCCTAACACCTAGCAGTGTCTGACAGAAAACCAGCAGCTATCCCAAAGGGAAAATGCAAAACATCTACATATAGTTTAGTCATTCAAATAATTGTAATTGTTTTCAATAACATTCAAATGCAACATTCAGATTACAAAGTTAATTCTCCGTACCCACTCATCCACTGGGTTTTTAGTTATTATAAAACACAGCTATTACGAGCCTCTGTACAGCTGAACAGTAAATGAGCCATATGTGCCAGACTGACCTTTTGTCACATTCTATTTATGAACTCAAGCCTTAAAACAGTTATATCTAAAATTCATTTAATGTTTATGTAACAGTGTCCACCTTCTCGCACTGGGGGCAATATCCCATCTTTTAACCCTATGTGTCATCAATATTGGGACTCTGCAATTAAAAAATGAAACCCAGCTACTGCAGATCTTGTAGAAGAAACTTGGCTGGAGCCACTCTTCATTCTGTGGTCTGAAATTGCAATATTGCAGTGCCTTTAGCTCCTCCCAGCAACACCAGCCACAGATGTTTTTTACTGAGAGAAACATTGGTCGTGAAAAGCTGAATATGGTTGGGTTCAGCCTCCTGCCCCAGCAGTGGCTTTGCTTTCTGTGAGTGCATCTCTCGCAGGGAGGAATCGCGCTGCTCCCCAGGGAGCCAAGGGCCTGACTTGCTCTATCTTGCAAATCATTTCTGATTCTCCTGGGCCTGCTGAGGCACAGATGGATGAATAATTAATGTCCTGCCTTTTGCATCCAAATATATTTACCAGAGAGTGTTTTTTGTAGTTGGTGGTGGTGGTGCTGTTTAATAACCAATACATTATTTAAATTTTATTTTCCCTTGCATTTTCACTGAGTGACAATCACACAATCTACAAATGTAACTAAACTGAAAACAACAAACTGTTAATCCTGTGGCAGTCCATAACCATAACTGGGGCCTCAATTTTGAATGTATTTATTGGCAGATTGTTATTAAATCAGACAAACATATGCATACATTATACACTTCAGTGACCCAGTTTAGCCCTAGGAATTAAATCCTAAACCAGCACATGCAGAAGCTATATAGCTCATTACCAAATTGTCCACAGGATACCAGAGGGCAGAGTTCTGTTTGACTCCTCAGTAATTTTGCATTTCAAACTAGCTTTGGTACCATCAAATTGTAGAAATTGTAGTTACTTTGATTAGTGTTACTTCACAATACAAATTGCACCGTTAAAATTTTTTTAGGCTGCTTTTAATACTTTAGTATTTTTGCACAGCTTTGTGGCTTAAGGTGAAGCCTACTGTTATTTATCAAGTTTCCAGAGTATTTTGTGAAAATATTAACTTTAATTTTTAAAGAAGTGAAAGAAAAGGTAAAATTTTTCAAAATCTTTAAAATTATTCATTTTCAATTTTTCTGATTTTAATCCCATTTTATGATTTGCATACCGTAATAATAAACTTAGAACTCCTGGGGTTCCCATTCCTATTCCAATATCTAACTTTTATGGAAACTGGAGAGGCACAGACACTGCTTCAGTACCAAGCCATGACCTGGAAAATTGCTCTGTGCTACTCAACTGATACAACAGGGTGCAGCAAAAATGTTATTTTACATGTTCCTGACTGGGGGGGCCTTGAGCTGTGGCGGCACACAGGAAAATCAGCACCCACTGAAGATGAGCAAACAGTAACGTATCCCCCCTTCATGCACCCTCATTTCTGCCCTGCACTCTCAGCTCTTATCTACCCATCTGATCCTCATGATCTCTCTCAAAACCTCCGGATTTGAGCCAAAAGAGGGGAAAAATACAAACCATTATAAAGACGCTGACACCACCGGCCCCACGTGCCAGGAGATCTATCACAGTCTCTCCCTCAGTGAAATTGCTGTGTGGACAGAATACAAACGCTGTCAGAAGAGTTTTGAGCACCTGTTTGCGTAGCAGAGACACAGGGACTGTAACCACAGGTAAATAACACATCCCAAGTGTAGAGCTATTGCACTGTACCCAATCTGCCAACAAAACCCCCGTGCCTGAAAGCCACCGAGCCTGAGCAAAGGAGCTCGCAGGAGCTGCTGCAGTGGAGCTGACTCCTCACGAGTGCTCAGGAAGGGAAGGTGGCAAGGCTCAAGTTAACACAAGACAGGGGAAGCTGTCAGGAGCCCACTGAGCTCTGCAAAATGGCAAAATAAGGGTGTCTAAATTCCACTGCAGATCTGATGGACTGCATGCTGGAAGCAAAGAAATGAGACGAGCAAGGGCTCATCTACATGGGAAAGTTTTACTGCTTTAATTAACCCAAAAAACATAATTAAAGCTGTGAAATCTTTCTAGTGTGAATGCTGTTTTACTGGTTAAATGAACAAGCACTTGGAGCACGCAATGGTTCGGATATATCATTTACCCATCTGACTGTACCCTACTCTGGCATGTTTTAATATATCCAGTTTTCTTCTGCAGATGGTTCTGGCTACCGATCTAAACTTCACAGAGAAGTTTCAGACCACAGAATAGCACTGAAATCATACAAGTCCTTTAGATTATCAAAGACAAGAAAAATCACATTATTATTTATAATCTTTGCAGTTCTGTTGAAGTTATGTAACTTGCAAGGGTCATTTCCTCTCACTCAATATATAAATATTTAGATTTTTTTCCCTGCTGAACACTAAAAAGACAACTGGCATTCACACAAAAGTTACAGAGCATTTTACACTGCTGGCAAATTTGGCAGAGAATTTCTGTGGCTTTGCATTCACGTTCCAGCTGATCTATACCAAATCTCCATCCACAATAAATATACAGTTGGCCCAGCCTTTCTCTCCTTTCCTCATCCATTTGTTTTAGTTGGGATCACTATAATAACATCTGTAGGATACGAATGACCCCAGAATTTGGAGACCCAGATTCCCAAAAGGACTCTCAGGCCTTCAGCTGCCTGTGGCTGCAGTCCTTTTACTCGATGTGGCACAGCAGCTGCCCTGAGTGAAAACACTCACAGGAGCCTCAGTGAGGCAAAATCACTGGGGACTGCCAGCTGACACCTGGGACATCAAACAGGACATCGACAGGACATGGAACAGGACATGGACAGGACATCAGACAGGACATGGACAGGACATCAAACAGGACATGGACAGGACATCAGAGAGGACATTGACAGGACATCAGACAGGACATGGAACAGGACATCCACAGGACATGGACAGGACATCCACAGGACATCGACAGGACATGGAACAGGACCTTGAACAGGACATTGAGCGGACATGTACCAGGACATCGAAGAGGACATGGACCGGACATGGACAGGACATGGAACAGGACATGGACAGGACATCCACAGGACATCAGACAGGACATGGACAGGACATCCACAGGACATGGACAGGACATGGAACAGGACATGGACAGGGCATCAGACAGGACATGGAACAGGACATGGACAGGACATGGACAGGACATGGACAGGACATGGACAGGACATCCACAGGACATGGACAGGACATGGACAGGACATCCACAGGACATCCACAGGACATGGACAGGACATCCACAGGACATCGCTGAGCCAGAGCTCCCGTGCCCGGTGTCAGTGTTGGGGCGTTGCACGCGGCTGCCAAGGGAGAACACCCGTCACACACTGAGATGCTCCACGCTTGTGGTTAATGGCAAGGAACTGTCAAATAAAGGCAAACTGAGTTTTCCATCTCTGCTCAGCAGTGGGTGACCTTCTCCCTTGCAGAACAGAATCCATGCTCAGCAGAGCGTTGGCTATCTCTTCCCTCCTGAGCCCCTGTGGCACACGGGCCCTCTCCGATAAGAGCACTCAGCTGTCACCTTCTGCTGGAAGAAAGGCACTCTGCTGCCTCAGGTGCTGAGCAATATTGATGGATGTCAATCAATTCCACAAGACTGCAGCGTGGCTGAGGGAGATTGTGCTTTTGCATTCGTGTTCATGTGGGAAGATGAAAGCTGCCAGCACTCTGGAAAAATCCATCTGTACTTTACACAATCTGGGTTTCACACGCTATGCTTAGCAGCACATCAAAATTCCCTTCTGATTTGCTTTTTACTGATGTTAAATTAAGTAGTTTAAAAAAAGTTGTCTCTCTAAATATATCAATAAACAAACAGATGAACAGACACAGGAGTATGGATATGCTCTTGAAATCGGAAGGACAAAGCAATTCCTCTGTGAGTGTCACCAACAATTTGTAATCAGTGACATAGTATGTCACATTAATTGCTTCATTCCAAGTATTCCTAAGGAAATGCAAAGATTTTTTACCTAAGAGAACTTTACCAAGGTAGAGGACAAGCAGCAGTCTAAAAAGGGGAAGAGATATGATGCAGTTCTCTTTGTGAGTAACATGGAAATTACAGGAATGTTTAATTCAAACCCATTTAAATTCCTCTCGATACTTATTATTGAGTTACTAGAAGTATGCTTTGAAAAACTGAAATGTATGTTCAATTTGAAATACAGTTTATTTTGCAGCAACCTAAATATTTCATTCTGCACTAAAAAAATCAGAAAGTGTTGAAATATGGTTTTGAAAAAATTACATCTCTGCTATTTGACTGCTTATTCCAACTTGATAGAGTTTTCTGCCAACCCCAGCGCTATCTGGATTCTCTTTAGCCCAGTTTCAATAAACACACTTGGAATGGTGATGAAAATGAAACATACCCTGCTTTCTGACAGTTGTAACTCACACAGAACGATTTGAGAATGCAAATAGATGATTTTTGTGGTTACAGGCAGATGAATCAAAACAGACAAATACTTCCTCAAAATTCAGTCCCCCACCTCCACGGTATTCTTCAATTTTTCCAAAACCTTTTCCCAAGGTTGGAACAGGTCAAAATTGTTATCTTCAATTATCTGATGTGCCTAAAAATGTGATCTAGCAAAGTAATTAAGGGTGACTAAAGAGAGAGCCCCATTAGTGACACCAGCAGCTTCAGTGGGGGCGTGAGCACACGTCTGGAGCTGAGCACTGTGCTCATCCTTAGCACGGCCCAACTCTGGG
>VZRP01013133.1:151343-177650 GCA_013397995.1 Malurus elegans | reverse complement strand
TATCTTCCCTTTGAGGGGAGGATTGATGAAAGAACAGTGTGTAATCGTCAGTGAACTGTGTGAGGCTCAGTACGGTGTCAGTGAGGTCCCTGCTATGACTCCCCAAAAAGCAGCACCTCCACAGAGAGCGTGTCAGTTCATCAAACGGGTAGGTCTGAACCTCTCAGGAGAGTCACCTACTGTGATTACCTGTTGCCTTATCTTAGTTGTGCTTAGTTGTGATTCAGGAGCAGATGGGGCTGCCTTATTGGTTGTACACAGGGAGCAGATGGAGCTGCCTTACTCAGCACCAGTGCCTCTCATGATGTGACAGGTCTTTCCTCTTCACTCAGCAGAGCAACAAAGTGGTTATGCAAGGGAACTTCAGGCTTCAGGGAAGTCTCTTCCTCCTGCTGGTCCCTGCTGTTGCAAGCCTCCATTCTTCTACATTAGCTCCTTCCCTTCTGCGTGTGCCAGTGAGGGAGTTTTGACTGGTTGTCAGCTTGTGGGACCACTGCAGGCTGTGCTTGGAACCAGTTATCCAACACATTCTCATTCTGCTGATGTTAGGAAGCCTTCTCATCACCTTCTGCAGCTCAGTCACCAGGTGCAGGAGGTACACACATTTTTCAGGCAGGTCTGCAGGAAAAAATGTGTCTCTTCCTGCAATCTGAGATCTGCCCGATCTACTCTGGTGGTGTCTGCTGCCCCCACCAGACAAACTGCTGTAGGAAGCAGCTGCATTGCAGACCTCAGATTGCAGGCACAGCAAGAGTGTGTAGTCCTGCCTGTTTCAGAGAGCTTCTCTCTGATCCACTGCTGTGATGGGACAATAGCCTGACCTTTATGTCCTTCTCCTCTGACCTCACAAAAACAGAAAGGTTCTAGTGAGACCAGACCAGTCAGGACCATTCACCTCTGCAGGAGACTTTCTGCAGTTTTCCAGTGATCCCTATAGACCTAATTGTAGAGGTCTGTGCCGGGGTCACAGAAAGCTTAAGGCAGACAGACCACTCCTTTAGCATGATCCCCAGTATACCTGGCCCATGCCTTAAAACCAAAATCCCTCTTTTCTTCTAAGATTTCAGGTTCACATTTTCCATAGGCTTTCCAGGGAATGGCACATCTAAAAGTGAGCTGTGAGTGACAGATGAATTACACAGTGTAAAAAAGAAGAATATACAGCAGAAAGTCTGCTTCAGCTATGGTGGCAATTACAGACTAGCATGGACATTTGAGCCTCTTTTGTTCTAAACATGAAATGTGAAGTTAGCTGAGCCAACAGGAGCAACTGATGGTGCTAAGTAGGTACCTGCATGAGCTGCCTGGCCTCACTGTTGGCAGTGCCATCATACTTTTATGGCATGCTGCCAGGGTATGGCAAACCATATAGCGAGGTGCAACCTGCTCCACTACACATTAGGAATCCAGACAGAACCTCACACACCAGTATGTCTCATGCATTAGTAGAGAGAAAAATATCCTCTTTCCAGAATCTGTTATATGCTTGGATAAAGATAACACTGTCTCAGCTGGTACAAGGCAGAGTCTATGACTAGGGCAACAGCAGGTTTTGGAGACAACTGAGAACAGTATTTCCTTACGCCTTTAACCTATCCTTCAAAATACAGCTAACTATAGTTTAAACTACAGCTAATTTCATGTGGTCATTTTAAGAATCTGAGATAATACTTAACGCATTGTCAGCTTAAAAACAAGTTCACGACATCTGGCAAGTATAGGGGCCTTTGCTTTGTGCTGCATAGCAGATGTGATTCACCCTTGCATCTATAAAACACTTTTTAAAAGATTGATACAGTGAGAAAAGGTTGATCTTTTTTAAAACCACCCTTTATTAAAAAACATAAACATTTGTAAATATATAAAATTATAAAGTATCAAGTGCTTCCCAGTACAGTGAAACTCAGAAGTGGCAGGTAAATTTGGTGTTAATCTGTTTAGTGTGTTAGATCCAGGGTTGCAGAACTGACCAGTTTGGCAAAAGACAGCTAATCTCATTCCTCTGGCAGGTTTAAACAATCTTGTTTCACTTTGGTTTCAGACTTCTTTCCTGCTCCTTTTGACAAATATCAGTGCTTACTAATGAGAGCAAGACTGGAGCTGTAGGAACGAGCAGGCTCTCTAGAAAGATGGAGACAGGTGTTTTACAATGGGAGAGCTTTCCAACTGCTTAATGGGGAAGAGAATTCAGGCACTGAGAGAGCTCCTTTATACAGTGTTCCTCAGGAAAAGTGCAATGAAGCAATCATCGAGATGGACTGGATAAAGCTAGCCACAGGTCCAGTTTGCATCAAGGTCCCTTAATGAGCAGGTACTTAAATTCCCTTGAAATATGTATGATACAAAGCATCACAAAATACCAACTATCTAATTTTTTTTAACCACTCAAGTGTTATCAAGTAAAAAATTTATCAGGTTGTTGATCTGAGTATCAAAGCAGGACACCACATTGCCATGGAAGTACTGTAAAGTGAAAAATCCAGTTGCACCCATTATAATTGTTGGTGTAACTCAACCTCAAATGGGATCTTTTGTGTCACGTTCCATCTCCTCTAACACTAAAGAACAGATATCAGTTGCAGAAAGAACTGGAAGTTGTTAGTTGATGTTGTTTTTCACATGGTTTCCCCCTCAAAGCCCCTGTCACCTGCAGAAATTTATGACAAGTCCCGGCACTAAGTGGTCACCTTTGCCAGTTTTTTCTGCCAGCTTCCATCATGCCAGGCACCATGGTGTCATTGCCCAAAAAGTGAGCTGCCCTCTCAGTGTTCCTATATAGGAGAGCATCACACTAGCCTAATATTAAACCAGCAGGTTCATCTTGAGGAAAACTTAAAACCACTGAAATTGCAACAGAGGTGGAGAAACAGAATCCCAAGCGAGACAAGCTTATCTTGAATGTTTCAGCAGGGAACCACAGGGGTGAGAAATGCTGTTGTGTTTAACTTCTGCTGCTTACTGATATTTTCTTTTATAGGCACCACTAAAGGCAAGGTTTTTCTTTTCTTGTAGGAGAGGACAAAGTCGCTTGTTGTAACAGACTTGTATCACAGATCAAATACTTACATACCCCCGTTGGAATGGAAGGATGCTCTAGCTTCTACTACCCTTTAGCTAAGAAGCACAATTAGCTCCAACCTGAGTGGAGTTGTTACAATGTACAAGAACCTGTCCTTAAATAGAAATTTTCCACTGGATTTGTGGTAGGCACAACTTCTATCCTTTTGAAACCTTCACCCTTGATCCATGTACATGAAAATAAAAAAATGGCTGAAATATGATGCTATCCTCCACAATAACATTTCTTTAGCTTGAATCAAGTCAGCTAAAAATTTCAGTTATGTGTATAGTTCTCCATAACTACTTTGACCTTTCTGACAGGACAGCCTTTCTCACAGCCCAGATCCCCAAATAAACACAAGACTGAGGGATGCACACAGAGGTGCCCTTCCTCTAGTTCTTGCTCGTGCAACAGGGCACAGATATCCCAGTGTACCAGCTCACAAGATTAGTCCATGTGCACAAGTCTCAGTCCTTGGCCCTTGGCATCCGCTTCTTGGCCTGTTTAGGCTTCAGGAACATCTTCTGTTGCTCTATCTTCTGCCTTGACCAAATCAGCATTGAGTGTCTCAGCATGGAGCCGCTTGTATTCAGTGTGGAAGAAGATGACATAGAAAGAAGCCAAACCACTGCAGAGGCCAGCCAGTACCAGTACCGGAGCTGTGAGAAAGATACACTTTTAGGCAGTGAATCCAAAACTCCCCATGGATGCACAAGTCTATAGGTCAGCTCCCCAAAATGGCATTCTGTCTCATCTCCTCCTGAGGGATACCCCCAAGGACAGGGTGCACGCCACGGTGAGGCATTACCAGTTTGTTAACAGACAAACCTTGCTTCGCCTAACACCGGCATAGGAAGAGTATTTAGGTGCAATGTGGAAGGTTTCCAAGACACCATATCCTGCATGACCGCACATGCTGGAAGTCACCAGTGCACACAGCATGCTTGTGGGAGTGTGTGTTTCTCTGTAAGTATACACATTTGTGCCTTGGGGTGTGGTGAAAAAAGTTACAAAATTATTGAATCAAATCACGTGAGCTCCATAAAAGAACACATCCTCACAAGCAGTCCTTCTTGTTTTATCATCTGAGAGCAAAGTGTAGAAAATTATTATATTTATTAATGACAAATATGTGTTTAAAGAATCTTTTCTGAAAGAGTTTATCTAAAAGACTAAAAATATATCTAAAAGACTATGCAACAAAGCCTGGAAATACATCTCATTTCACTGGTGTCTCAAATAAACATCCCCATCCCTTTGTCGACAGGTGTTCCTGTATGTATCAGATCACAAAAGGAACAGGAATGGGTATCTAATCCCAAGATTCAGCTCTGACCTGATTAAATGGCAAGTTGCAGGCTTTCAGAGATGAAGCAGACATATTACTTTTTAGGGACAGTTATTATGAAGCCTTGATCCCCTACACCTAGAGGAGCTTGTTCTGGGGAGTTTCTGCTCAGCCAACCACAGTATATTTAATAGGTGATGGTCAGTTTTTGCTTACAGGGTCCCCAGGTGTCAGTTTAGCATAAACATGAACAAGGTGAGAGACCAAGACTAGGGTGTAGCCTGCTTTGAAAACACTTATGTGCTCCTCTTCATCTCAGTTGCTGACTCTTCTCCTGGGCAGCTAAGAATGGGAGGGAAGCCTGGAGTAAGTCAGAACGAACCTGTACCTGTATGTTACAAACACAGGCAGCTGTGTGTGCAAAAGCAAGGGGAGGTAGCTTTCAGTCAAAGCATTTCTAACCTTGGTTTCTGATGTGAAGAACAGCCAGGTTATGTTACATGGACAGCATTTTCCCCCCAGAACAGCTGCTTTCTAGCTGGATTAAATTCAAGTCTCTGCAGGGTGACCCTCAAGAGAAATTTTAACCCAGAGCCAGCAGTGGCATTCATGGCACCTTAGAGTTCTTCCCATTTCAGTCTTGCAGGATTGGTTGAGCAGGAGCAGCAAGAAGTGCACCATCAGGTTCAGAAAGATGGTTAGAATACACACTACAATAGGAATCAGACTGGCAGGGTGTCTCACAGTGACCCTGGAGGAGAGTGGGGAGTACATGGAGTGTCCAGCATCATTTCCTAAGGACATACTTACTTGTCCAATCCAGGGCTCCATCCTGGTCAAGGGCACAGGTGGAGAATGGATCCTCAGAAATATGGACAGTGAGGGCTTGTAGAAGAACCATCAAAATCGCACCTTCAATCTGGCTGTGGGGAAAAGCCAACATGCAGTTACCTGCCTCAGTTACCAATGCTGCAGGCAAGGCCACCTTCCCCAGCTGGAAGAGAATATGCCTCTTTCCAGAGCATGGTCCTTCTAGCAGAGCAAGCTACTGCTGGATTCCTCCAGCCCAGGGATTTGGTTAACTGGCTCTGGCCCACAAAGTGTTCACATCAACTCCAAACATAGAGCCAGTGTGGCAGGATCACTATATACTCCCTCTGAAAGCAAGCAGGTTTTGAACTACACCTGTCAGAAAGCTGAGGCATTTTCACTGGGCAGAGACTTGGAAACACCTCTCACTGCAGGACTGAAGATGCTGAAGATGAAAGAGGCCATGCTTCAGCCTCTTTCTCATTCACAGCTGGCTGACGGCAGTCACCAAGTCCACAACCAGACACTTCAAACAAAGGCAGTGTCTGATGCCCCTCATTGAATGATATTTCTTGTGGCTGCAGCTTCACCTGACACAAACACATGGCACCACATCACTTATGTCATGTCCAACAAGTCATTCCTGCTTAAGTCCAGAGCCAGCCCTAGTCAGGTAAATTGGTAAGAGGAAGGACAGTCACTGTCCTATCTGTTGTGACTCATGAGCCCCATCTCCCTCGGCAGAGCGCCAAGAACTGACTTGTGCCTGTACTGTTGTGGCAATGGCATAGGGCCATGCCTCTCTCAGGCATGCAGCCCCCATCTGCTTCAAAGGCAGGGGGTGCTGGGCATGGTTAAATCATGCTTTGTGCCAATCTTCCTTCTTGCTTTTCCTGCACCTCTCCCACACAGTCCTTGTTTTAAAACATTTAGGTCTAGTGCTCTATGGCTCAGCCAGCCAGCTCCCCGCTTTCCACGGGCATGTGCACAGACACCAGAGACATTATACAGGACAGCAAGCACTTATGTCCATGCTCTTCTTTATCTGCACCCATACCCCTCTGTGCATGTGTGTGAGTGTTGGAACCCAAGCTCAGCTGGCAATTGAATTTAACCTGCCGGCTTACCTTGCAACAAAAATCAGGCCTGTAGATGTTCCCTCTCCTACAGGGTAGGAGCACTCCACAGCCAGCTCCATGGCAATGGGGTAGATAGCAAAACCAAAGAAACCAAAGAGTGAGCTGGCAGTGGCCAACATGATGGCCTGATTTCTGAACCGAGAAGTCTGCAGGCAAAAAAAGAATACCAAAGTATTAATGTCAGCACTGCTCTGCAGAAAGTCTCTGAACCCTTAACCTGCAGGAAGTCCCAAGGGGTGATTATTCTCACCACTATATTCCCTACCTGAATTCAATTTTTTACCTCCAACCCTCTAGAGTTAACAAAAGGCTACAAAATGGAGAGCTATCTGTTGAATTGAAGCAAGAAGAAGATCAGAAGGATTATCTGTAAAGCACTGGTTTGGCTGTACTACTGTAACTTGTCTGGTCAGTAACTTTTCAGGAGTGTGTTCAGCATCTCTCTATGACCCAGGAAAACGCACATGTTCTCCCAATGCAAAGTAACATTTTGTAAATGGTTTTTGCACTGGGTTATGTGTGAGAATTCTGATTTGCTGCAGCTCAATGATTAGGAAAATTAGCCAGACACGCATTTGTAGCAATGGGATTTTAACACCAAAAGACCAAAACACACACCCAAAACACCCAAACTAAAAAGCAAACAAAAAACCACCTGAAACATTTACAAACCCTGGATTAGTTACGGAGATAAATTTGTCCCTAACTCTGGAGAAAATAGCATTCCTTGTCCAACCCATGCTAGTAAAGATAAAGTACTTTGCAACCACACTGCTGGTACCTCCTTCCTTAACCATGTAATAAATTCCCACAGAGGAACATGCGGTGTCTGTGCTGGCATGGCAGCAGACCTGGCCCAGCTAAACTCGTTAAGTCAAGGAAAACTCTGTGTGTCTGGAATCTGAGTTCAAAGCGCAAACAGATCAAACAGATTTGAATGGGTCTTTTTTGTTCTACTACTTTGAACAAATGGTTCGTCTGTATGGGATGAAGGAATACAGCCTCTTGCCTACTCAGTGTCTTACCTGAGTCCAGGCAAACTAACTTGTATTCACATCATCCTCAAAACAAATGCCTCAAAACGAGTATGAAAGGGGAAAATGCAACGTCTGCTTTAGGTAACTTGTCCTACATGGACAAGGGCATTGCATTGTCTGTCTCTTCCAAATGGTGCTACCATCACTGGGATCTTGGCCCTAGGAAAGGTGTGATCACCCTCTAGTTAAAGCCTGGATTTTTTGGCACACAAGAGAAATGCACAGCGTAAGACTGCTCGCAAAGGAGAAACCTGCACCACTCTCGGTCCTCTGTAATGCTGGGAGTCCTGGGTTTCATGGTCAGATTCCTGCTGTGTGATGCATTGGCAATGGCTATGCTTCAATACAGTTCTTGTACTCTGGCCTCATAGGTGTAAAGCCTCCAAGCTGTGCATCCCTCTCCTGGCTGAATTCAAGTGTTTTCCTTTTCTGCCTCTCTTGACCCCCTCAAGGTACTACTTCAGAACTAGAGTATAACTAGGTCCTTCCTGCTAATGTTATAACCCTGACACCCACCACTGTTAAAGGCAAGTGTTGGGAAAAGAGGGATATTCTTTTAAAATTTTTAGACATAAACACTTAGCAATTCCCTTTCTTTTTTCAAAAGAAGGGTCTCAGGAGTAAGAAAACATGATCCACTATGGAGAAGTAAAATAGTGCCTATTTATTGATACCCCAAAGCAGTCTGTCTCAGGCTCCACAATGAAATGGTGCTTCACTCTCAAATCCGCAGCACAGGGCTTTTCTTTAAAACATTCCTTGCCCAGAGAGATAATCCCAAAGCATAACACATGGCTTAATAAACACTATGACATCAAATGACCTTGGTTAAAGTTGATTTATCAGATGGCAACAGAAATAAGCCCATGGGAATAGCACAATGCAAAGCAGAACTCACCACTGCGAACATGATGCTGGCAAGTGCACTTAGACAGAAACTAATCTTGGTGGACTCTATGAACTTCCTTGTCCGGTCGACATACATGCCTAGCAGGAAAGCACCCAACAATCCACACACTGTGAACAGTGCACCATTCAGGCCAGCAAAATCCTGGAGGGCAGAAGAATATGTAACGAGAAACTAGAGCAGTTAGGAAAGAGGTTTTCACGTCACTGACCCATCTGCCAGCTACCAGTGGTTCACTTACTGAGACAGGAAAAGCTTCTTTGCCCATTGTAGCAGCTGAAGCCTTCACAGGGCTCTGAGCAGCAAATAACTGAGTCCAGATGCTTCTACAAATGTGTGGGAACAGCAGGGTGACAGTAGTCCCAAAGGATGACAAGTCTCTCTCTGCACACCTCTCAAGGGAGGCTGGATGCAGAGCAGTATCAGCTGCCTGCCTGGCATTAAAAATTCCAGCCTGGACCCTCTGAGCTTTTCCCAGGGCAATCGGGTTTGTCCACACTGGTGCCAACAAGAGCAACTGTCTTGGGACCACTGCTGTTTATAATCATGCTCCTGGCTCTTTTCTTACCAGGCACCTGCACTGGCACAGCCAAAACATGTGAGAGGAGACATTGCCTGGCTGTGTCAAAGTCTAACTAGAGAGGCAGTGAGCAGTGGCTACGATAGGGTACATGCTCTCTGCCTGCAGTGACCGCCCTTTGCTTGTAGCATTTCTTCAGCTCCATAAGAATTCAAATGCGGACAGCAATCATGAAGGCAGAGAAGCTTTTAACAAATTTGGGTAAACATTTTTGGGACCCTCGGGGGCACTGGAAGGAAAGGCTATATGGAATAGCTTGTCTGGGCTAAAGGGCCAGGACAGGCCAGTCACATACAGACAAAATCATGATACACAGAAAGCAAGACTTCAAAATGTAAAAGGTTTCCAGTTAAAAGTCAATGGAGTGTGCAAAATGTGACCTGGTTATGGAGCCCTGGGCCAGATATCAGACCTGGGAGCTGAAGAGGGGGTGGACAGAGACCAGACACATAAATGTGTATATGTAACAGCTGGAGAGGTGTTTTAAGAGAACCCCCATGGCAATACAAGCAGCAGGACTGCAGTGAAGCCAGCTGAGGGGAAACACATGAACCGGGGGGGCTCTTCTAATAAGCAGGAGGGACAGAGCAGGAGGAACCAGTTGTGCACATACTGTGCTGAACACCTGGCTGGTGTCATGGGAAGGATGGGGAAACAGCTGTCACAGTACCACTGACCTCCTCTGCTGCCCTGGCTTCATGCAAGTCAGTGCAAAGAGGAAAAGGTGCTTGCATCAGCCTGCCTTGAGCTTCACTCAAGGGCCTGCCTGGACCCCATTCTCCTCTGGAGGAGGTGACAGAAGGCTGCATAGATATCAGTGCTCTGGAGTGGCATATAAAAATCATATTCTTTTTTCCTAAAATTTTTTCATTTGCAAATGGGAGCCTGGCCATGGGCAGTAATGAAAATGCAGGTCATCCATTATACTAAGAGATTGACAGTGTTCTGGATTAATGCACTGCTTAATTTGTATTAAATAACATGAGCAAATAAGATATGAACTGCAGCCTATTCAGTTTTCTTCATTTTGCTCTGAGTCTTTTATGAGGGAAAATCAATTTGAATGTATCATAGATGATAAGGACAATGGGGAGAAAAGGAAGAAGACTCACATTTGAATATCCCTTTTCACAAAGGATCTGTTCTAGCAGAGCTGAAAAGCAAGTGAACATCCCAATTCCTCCTCCAAAACACACTGCTAGGATGATGTACGGCTTGTTTCTCAGGAGCTGAAAGAAAAAGGTAATGTAAATAACAGGAGGGAAAGGAAAAAGACCCGGCTGTGACAGCAGACTTGAGAGTCAGCAGCTCTGACTCCTCAGTTAAAAATACTGACAAGGTAACTCCATGATCATTGACAAAGTATAGCTTTGTCCTGTCAGTTCAGCCAGAGGACAAGTTACAATGGGGACCCATGTAGGGAGGAAGGAACTCTTCACTGCTCAGATTCTTCCTAGGACAGCTTTGCCATGTGCTGTCCTACCTGTTACCACATCTGTTCAGAAGGCTCAGGTTGTGTGCTCCTCTTGGATAAGCCCAGGTGTGCCTGTTTGAACTACCTGAATGGCAGCCAGCCCACAAATAAATGGTCAGACAGCATCTCTTGCAGCTTTGCTGTGAGCAGCCCTCACTCCCCGAGTAAAGAAGGGATCCTGATCTCCTCCAGGGGCTTTGCATGGCCAGCTTGGGGGAGTGGTTTTCAGAGTCTGCTTTGTAAGTAGATCCTTCAGCATATCCCTGTCTTGTAGGGCTGCATGTCTCACTCCAGCATTGGCAGACCCTGTGCTACCACACTTACCATTTTGAGCCCTGTGAAGAATGGCTGTGAGTTGGAGTTAGTGGCACTGGCTGATGGAGCTGTTGGCGGGACCTTCTCACGAATCCCCAGAGTCGCTAGAGCACAGGCTGTTACTGCTGGGACAGCATAAATACCCAGCTACACAACAAAAGGACAAGACAAGTTACCAGTCTTTCCAGCTCCACTACCTCCAAACAAATCTGCTAGACCCAAATCAGCCCAGCTGACTGATTTAAGCAGTTTGCACTTACCATCAATGGAATGTGCTTTCCTTCAGGAACTAGTGCAGGTGACAACACATTTGCTATGAGAATGCCCAAGGGATTGGCTGGAAGGAAATAAAAGAGAAACATTTCTTTCATGCAAGCAGTCACAATCATGTATCCACTCCTACTGCTGCTAGCACCACAGCTGCAGTATGCAGCAGTGTAATGAGTAAGGACAAAACAAGGCATGTATAGGGAGAACCAGAAGGGGAGCATTTGAAGAAGCTGACTGCATGGTTTTACTGTTGTCGTATCTGTTGTCTCACCTCCATGATGCCTATTCTCTAAAACCATCTCCCTACAACTCCTAACTCCTGTAAACTGTTTTTCAGCTATGGACTACAATGTCCTCACCCACACAAGGCTGCCTCAGTAAATGTCAGGCTGAAGGGACAGAATTAAGATGGGTGAATCCGTGTCATTTGTCCTGGTGTTGTACAGCAGGAGTTACATAGGTGTTTTTCCTTCTGTATTTCCCTCTGCCATTAGGCCTGTATACACTGTGTACAGGATTCCCCTGCTGAAGGATGAACAGCCATAGCTCTCTTAGCCACTGCTGCCATGACAGACGCTGCTTTCCCTCAGTGGTCTTAGTGGCTCTTAACTGCACTTACACTTATACGTCCATATCCTTCTTATATACAGGAACCTACAACCAGACACAGCTCTTCAGATGTGGACAGGGGACCTCCCTCAAGCTGCTGGCAATGCTCTTTATGCAGGTCACCAGGATACAATTACCTTGGCAAAAGGCTAGGAACAGCATGATAGCTCTCTAAAGTGACATTAGGTCATTCCTGAGATATTTCAAGTCTTTATACTTCAGCTGTAAAGCCCAAGCAATTATACAAGTTGATCTCTGCCACCAACTACAAAAATCACATGGCAGCAGAGAATCTTGCACATTTTTTACTGGAGGAGGTAGTTGCATTATTTTGGGGCTGGAGCTGAGCAGTGTGTGAAGCAGCACTCCTGGGACTCAGGTTGGGAACATCCAAAATTGCAGGAGACAATTTTTTAACAATAAGGTAATGTTCTGCAAGTAGTCAAACAAGCAAAGTGCAGGGATAGGATTAAGAGAGCCAAAACCAACCAGGAACTGAGTTTGGTGTAGGGCAATGAGAAAGGCACCTTTAAGTACTTCAGCAGCAAAAGGAAAGTTAGAGAAAATGTGGGCCTGTTGCTAGGTGGGGCTGGAGATTTGGTGAAAAAGGATGCAGAAAACATCAAGGTATCCAACGCCTTTTTCACCTCTTTTGTGATTGGTAAGACTGACCTTCAGACCTGAAACCACAGGTAAAGTTTGGAGTATTGACGATTTATCCTCAGTGGAGGAAGACTAGCTTGGAGAACATTAAATAGCCCAGATACACACAAATCCCTGGGATTGATGGGATGCATTAGTGCTGAAGCAACAGATTGTTTCAACTGCAAGGGCATTCTTGATTACCTTTAAAAGGTCACAGCAATTCAAAGAGGCTCCTGAGGACTGGAAGAGAGCAAATGTCACTCCCATCTTCAAGAAGAACAAGAAGGAGAATCCAGGGAACTCCAGGCCTTTCAGTCTTGGTTCCCTGGGACGATCATGGAACAATCAATCCTTCCCACCATTTCCAGGCACATGAAGGGCAACAAGGTGAAAAGGAAAAATGTTTAACTAAACTGGAAGCTTTTATACAGTGAAATGACTGCTGGATGGATGAGGAAACAATAATGGACATTGCTCCCATAACAACCTCGCAAACAAGTTGATTAAGTATTGGCTAGACAAGGGGACAGTGAGATGAACTCAAATGCAGCTGAATGGCTGAGCCTAGAGGATTGTGGTCACTGACATGAAGACCAGCTGGAGGCCAATCATCAGTGATGCACCCCAGCGGGTGATACTGGGGCCACACAGTTTACCTGGATGATAGGACAGAGTGCACCCACAGCTACTTTGCAGGTGGTGTGACACACGGAGGAGAAGAGATGGCCATGCTGCCATTCAGAGGCACTGCTACAGACTGAGGGGATCCTTGTGAAGTTCAGCTAAAGGAGATATAATATGCTGCACCTAGGGAAGAATAGTAACTCATCCATCAGTACCCATTGAGGGGAAAGTCGCTCTGCACAGAAGTATCGGAGGAGGAGCTGGTAGGAGGTCCTCGTGGATACCAACTTGAGCCAGCAATAGTCTTTTGATAAAGAAGGCTGCCAGAATCCTGGGCTCAGCATTAGGCAGTGTTGTCAGCAGGAGCTGCTCTTTAACCACTACTCAGCACTAGCAAGTCCACATCTGGAGTACTATGTGCAGTTCTCAGGTTCCCAGTAGGAAGAGAGTTCCCAGAGGGAGAGAGACATGAATACACTGCTCCAGGAAAGAGAAAAGATGATTAGAAGACTGGAGCTTCTGACATGTGAGGACACACTAAGAGTTGGGATCGATCAGCCTGGAGAAGCTGCTGGAAAGCAACTTTGCAGAGAAGGACATGGGGTCCTGGTGGACTGTAAGTTGACCATAAGCAGCAATGCCTTCTTGCAAAAAGGTGTCCAACAGCATGCTGGGCTGCATCAGGAGAAGCAGGTGGAAGATCGCAATCCTCCTCCTCTACTAAGCCCTGGTGAGAAACATACAGAATGCCAAGTCCAATACTGTGTTCCTCAATACCAGGTATTGAGTTAGTGGAGCAAGTCCTGTCAACGGCCAAAGACACCAAGGTCTGGAACATCTCTCATACCTAAGGAGGCTGGGACAGCTGGGGCTGATTAGCCTGGAGAAAAGAACCTCGATCAACAATTATAAAAATGGAACCAGATTTTTCTCAGTGTTGTACAAAATGTAACACAGGAAGCTCTATCTGAATATAAAATTCTTTACTGTGATAACTGTTCAGCACTAAAACGAGACATGCAGATAAGCTGCCACATATCCATACTGGGAGATAATCAAAAGCTGACTCAACATAAACCTGGTTAACCTGGTCTAGCCAACCCTGGTTGGGAAGGGGGTGAGATGGGATGATCCCAAGAGGTGCCTTCCAACTTTGTTTTATAATGCTGCTGAGGCATCATTGATAGTGCTATAGCACACAACTGCAGCATTTCTCCTCTGTGCTTGGCAAAGTACTCGCTTATGATGCTGGTGAAATGTTACCTGCTTCTGAGTACACAGAAACAATTAAACAATAGTTTCCAAGGGGATGGATTACATCTGTTCTCTTGGGCTAAAACGCAACTGGGCATTGCAGGGGACTGCTTACAAACTAGTCAGCTGTTTCCATGAACTAACAAACTGAAACAGTTCCAGAAGGTATAGATGAGGGTTGGAAATGTGAGCTTTAGGCTAAATTTGAAAGGACTGAGACCACCTTGTTAATTACATGGTTTCAGTTGCCTTCTTTTCCCACAAAAACCAAGTACATGAGCCTAGATTTTGAATGGAAAGGAGATCACTAGAGTTAATCAACTATACATTAAGGTTCAGGGGTCCTGGTGGACTGGCTTGCAGTATACTCTGCAGTGGGGCTGTGTGTATTGTGATCAGTGACACTGAGTGAAATTCTTCAGGGTGCAGAAAATGATATGCCAGCAGACGCAGTAAATGAAGACTCCTATGGATGAAGCAGAGGTAACTTCAGCAAACTCAGACAACTCTTTCTACTTCTGACACAGGAGAATTTCTCATGATCTTCACAGGGGATGAGTTCTTGGCCCTGTACTGTTTCTCTCTCATTAAGTCTCTACAAGTGATGGGTAGGACCAAAATACAACACACTCAAGAGCTGAGTCATTAATCATTATGTCAGCTGAGTCAGAGTGATTTCAGCTGCTCAGCAGGATCCTCGGTGCAAGGTTCATATCGTTCACAAAAGCTCAGGGAAGTCTACCCATAGGCACCAGCAGCAGGAGGCTGTATGGCCAGTTTCTGTGTGCAGTAGCACTGATACTGACTGGTAATTACACAGGAAGTGAGCATTGATAAATTGGAGCAAGATGACACAAAAAGCTCATGTGAGCAACAGAAGACATGGAGACAAGTGGGAAGGAGCAAAGGGAAACTTGGCTGTAAAGTGGCTGGGTGGGAGCCATTCGGTCTTTCAAGAAAGACAAGAGTTGATTCTGTCCATAACTACCTGACAAACAGGTGCAACAAGAAAGAATAGATGGGGGATAAAGAGCATCAAGATGAGAAGTAACATGTCGACATTTGCTGTAATTAACCACTGGATTAAATGAGTGGGGCTGTGGTAGATGCTCTTTCCAGACAATATTTAAATTTTCTTGAAATGAAATGCTGATTTTGTATAGCAGACATTATGGGTGCAACCAGGCATTATTAATGGAAGCCCTCCATAGAGCAACATGGAGGTGTTGCAGCAGACAACAATCACAGCCCATTTAGTCTGCACTCTGAGATCCTAACATGGCAGACACTGAACAGCTTCAGGTCTTGGGATTCCATTGTTCCCTGCTCTTCAGGTTTGTTCTTTGTCATAGATAGGTTCATTTATTTCAGTAAAGACTGAGGATATTACATGAACAAAATTCTCTTTGACTTCTCTGGCTGCTCTCTCATTTAAAACAAGCCTGCTATTTGCAGGCTGGGGTCCTTCAGGGCAGTGAAGCAGTCCTTGGCAGTGCTCGTATTGTGCCACATTGACAACAGAGCTCCTTTTCCAGCAGGGAAGGTGCAAGTCTGTCTCAGCACTGGGAGACCAAATGAGTCATCAGGTCCACCCTATTCCAGGATAAGCAGCGCAAAAATAATTTATTGTTTCTGACACCATAAATCCATTCTTGCTAAACAGGAGTGCCCATGCTCTAGGCTTGCAGCAACATTGGGAAAGGTGCATAGGGGTGCTCTCTCCTTTCCCCACATCCAATCCTTTACAGCTCCAAGACAACAGGGAAAGAAGGTGGCTGCTGGCTGTTTTGAGGGAAGGACAGATGGGGTTGTTACACACATGCAGGTACTGTGAGACTTCACAGCTGAAGCCAGAGAACCAGACTGGTTTCTGAAGCACCTTGGAGAAAAGAAGATGAGATTTCTTTGGCTGCTGGGTAAAATGTCACATGAAGGGAGAAAACAGGTCTATCAAGTGCAGTATCCTGAATCTATCTGTGCCCAAAGGAGCCAAGAGAGGAGTGTGATTAGAGCAAGCTTATCTGGCGCCTCTCCTCCAGTTTCCCAGCTTCCAGGCACTTAGCAAGGCAGGTATACTTTCTGCATGGATAATCCTGCTATTTAGCATCCCCAACATGTTTGTGCAGACAGACGAGTATATTTTATCTGTGTGTGCTACATACCAATAAGAAATACGTGCTCAGCCTTCCTATTGGATGAATTGGTGGGTAAAACTGCCACAGCAGCCTCACCTCACCACACCTAACCTCTATGCAGTTACAGAACCTGGCAACTGTGACCATTGGCACTACAAGCAACTAAGACACCTTCCTAAGAAGCCGCAAAATTAAGGACACTAAAAATTTACTAGTATTAAGGGCTGCCCCCAACCTTTTAGGCAAAGATGACAACCTGGTCCTGGAAGAGAGGAAGAAGGTTACGGGTCTGGATGGCTTATTCCAAACACTGCACCTGGATGTGGCTTAGACCCACTTCTTGCTTCCCTGTTTCGCTGCATATGGCTATGTGACTCTTGGAGCTGTATTTACAAGGGCAAATGGCTGCAGTACAAAGGACTTTCTCTGCCTGCTGCCTCTGAAAGGCAAACAGATTGCTAGCAAGTTCTGCGAGGCAGGAATATTGCTTTGCAGCTGTCACTTACACATTGATGCAATCATATTTGCTGTTGCTCTCTGGTGGTCTGGGAACCATAGTGCTGCCAGCTTTGTTGGTGAAAAGATGATAAGAGGCTGTGCTAATGCACAGAGGCATTGTCCAATAATCAGGTACCAGTAACTCTGGGAACCCAAACTGAGGAACTTCAGAACGCTGAACATCCGGGTGATGCTACCAACCATGTTCAGCCATGCACTCAGGACCACCTGCAGTGAGCAGAAACAGCCAGGGTTTGTGTGCTGAAGCCTGGAGGGCAGAACTTAATACAAAAGCATGAGCAGGGTCTCAAATGCACTACAGAAGACAATGGGTGTTAGTAATCACTGCCTGCAGACCATCCCCACCCTCTGGGCCACTGCAAGATGCTCCTGATCCAAGAGTGAGTTATCAGCCTCCTTACTGAGTAAGGTGGCTATCTTGGCCCCATGTAAGAACCACACTGATGAGAAATCCAACATTCACTAATTACACCTTGTTGGCAAGTTTGCGCCATCACCCATATTTGGTGACAATCCAAAGATCATGGCAATGAATCATTCCTCTTATGGATCCTTGAAATGCTCTTCTATACCATCAGCATGCTAGTGTTTCAGTGCCACATTCCACAACACAATTCTGGGACTGTGCATGCTGGCTTAGCAGAGACCAAGCTCTGACCTGACAGTGATCTTTTGCTTGCACTCTCCTCTGCTATTCCTTAAACTGTCCCTGCAAACAAAATTGCAGTGCCAACACTTTTCCACAGCAAATCTGACCCAGCTACAGAAAGGTCTACAGAGTCAGCTCACAGTATCTGTCCCTGTTGGCTGGCTAAGACAATGACAAATAAAGCTGGAAAAGGCAAGCAGGGATGCAACTTTATTCTGACTTTTCCCACTGCTCTCTCCACCTCAAAGGGGATGTGCAAGCTGTTACTGAACAAGGATAGAGCTTTCAACATGCTCATCATCTGCAGCATTTGGCAAGACTCCTATTCAAAGTACTTTTATTAGGCTTTATGCATCTACAGCAACTTCTAAGTGAAACTTCCTCAGGGAAACAGAACTCTTCAACTCACTGCACATCGGAGCCCCACGCTGTCGAGAACCCATGTTGCCACCAGACCAAATGGGATTGAGATGAGGAGGTACACCATCGAGAGCCAGTTGACCGTCTCCAGGGAAATCTGGAAGTAGGCAGCTGTCTTATCAGCCACAGGAGCAAACGTCAGCCACAGCTGCAGAGCAGAGATCAAACATGGGCAAGCATGAACACCTCTCATAGAACAGAAATTCAGCATCCCCTCAAACCGAGTTGTGAATAAGTTCACGGTCTTAGTCTTCCCTTGAAATTAGATTAAGGTTGGTAATAAAAGTTCAAACCCTTTGAACCCAAGTGTCTGCAGTTACTTGGCCCAGGGCATCCCATCCATTTCACTGCCTCATCCTGAGTGCCCTAGTCCTGATGATGGAGGCTGGCAAAAGCAGAGGTCAGTACCTTTTCACGTCTCCATGTTGATCACATTGGCCCTGATGCACTTACGTACCTGATGTAAACCACATGGAATCCTTCTGTGTTAGCACACACAAAATAGAAGCTGCCACCTCCTCTCTGCAGCTAAGATCCTCTTAAGCTCAGACTTGTATTTTCAATTCCGTTGGCCAGGATGTGGCCTTATAAGAACAACTTTACTATGTGTTAGCCAAGAGATACATTATTCCCTGCTTTCCTATTCACACTCAACAGTTAGAAAATTACCTGAAATTTGCATTATTTAATGTATCAGAACACAAAACAGAGAGGTACTTCAACAACTATCCACATTTTTCTTCCAGGGCCATATCTGAACACATCTCCCTACACCTTGTTTTACACATTGATTTCACAGTTCCTGTCTGTTTCTGGTTTCTTATGGGAAGGACAAGACCTGCTTGATCCTAAATCAGGTTCTCAGATCACACCCACAAAAAATAAAATTAAGTACTAAAAAGTTAAGGATGTTTCTGTAGATTCTTCACTAAGATGCCTCCTTGAGCTTTTCAAAAAGACTGGCCTAACCTGTCAAATGGCCTAACCATTCAATAATGTCAATGTAAGCTACTCCACTGCTGCTAAATACTCAAGATTATAAAGTTCGCAGAAATGTGAGCAAAACCTTCAGTTATAGCTTTCTACAAAAGAATTCCAGCCACTGCCCTTATTCAGGTACTCCCCTCTTCCATCACAAGCTTCCTCTTCAAAGCTTGCATCCTGCAGATAGCATCAGCTGTGACATTTATGTGTGACTGAAAATGGATTGTGTAATCTCAGAGGACGGTCTCTATAATCTCCTTCTTGCCTGATTTCTTTTTCTTACATGTTAGGGCCCATAAAAACTACTGCATTAGACAGGAGCAGAAGGGGAGGTGGACTTTTCTTCTTGCTAGAGTCACTGTGTGAGAATAATCACATGCAAATACCCACAAACAAATGGCAGTAACAGAGGAGTTTTGAATGCATCAGCAGCATCCTTGCAAGGACTAGCATCAGCCCTTTCCTCTTCTCTAGAAGGAGCTGCCATGCCACATCTCTTGCATCCAGCTCAAAGCTCACATCACCATGCTGGACTCAGACACACTGACAGGACTTCAGTCAAAGGACTAGTAGGGGATGGATTTGCTTCTACAGTCAGGTGAATAAAGATGCTAGGTTCTGAAGGAAACTGCACTCTTAGACAACAATGAGGCTAAGCCAGGTCATTTCCCAGACTTTCATCAGACTGGGACAGGAGTTTAAATGTTTAATGTTAACGTAACTGTTTAGATGTTACAAGCATTACTAAGGCATGAGCATTAGTTTGCTTATGGGATGCTAAACTGCTGCTAAACAAACCCCAGCTGTGTATTTCCAGCAGCAGCAATTCCCAGTTCCTCGCTGCCTTCCACATGGCCGGGTGTGTATGTGTGGTGATGAAACAGTGTACCAGGAAACAATGTAATGAAAGCGATGACACATTTTGTAAGCCAGCTCCAGGTACATTTTCACCCCTCCTGTTCTTCTACACAAGATGCTCACCCATGCATTACATCATTAGGAAAGTGATGACACAAACCAGAGCACAGCATTTTGTGTTCAGTGACTACACGGATCTAGGCAATTTGGGATCAAGGACTCTAGCACAATACCATTAGACCTAGTAAAACCATTCCTTGCAGAACACCATGCGTATGGGCTCCCCCATACTCCTAGCCTACGCAACAGTTCCAGTTCTAGCCTATCCATGTGAGAGCATGGAGGGTGGAAAGTTGCAGCCTGTCCAGGTCTGAGCTTGTCCTTCAAAACAGGAAGTGGGTTTCTTTATGGGTCCGGAGAGAAAATGTATATTTCATTGCTTACCATGTATTGTTCTAAAAAAAGAAATTCAGAACTGGGCAATGGAGCTCAAGATGCATTTGTAGTCAAAGGGGCCAGAAAACACCCCTGCAACAAACAGGGAGTTTTGCCTGCAGGGAAATAGTGAGTATGCCATCTTCTGCTTTTGGTGTTCCCAGTTATGGTAACCTCCCCTACAGTAGTCAGTAAGCTCTTCTGCTGGGAGCTGGAGCCCTTATTCTACATGTTTTTCTGAAACTTTGAACTGCCAAGGCTGGTACTTACACAGGGGCTGCCCTGATATAAATCTCCTCAGGTAGAACACGTAAAGAAAATGCCATACTTCATTGAGGAGGTCAAAGTCCTGTAAGCTCTAAAGTTGCAAAATAGAGACAGAGAGAGATTCCTCTCTCTGTCACTCCCCAAGGGCCAACCGCAGAATCACAGAATGATAGAATATTCTGAGTTGGAAGGGTTCCATAAGGATGGTCATGCCCAAATCTTAATTGAATGGGTTGTATCAAAGCTCACCACTGTAGATCACAGTGACAGATACAAGAATGTGTGAGATTATAGGATGTCAGGCCCCAAGACCTGGTTGCTTCTGGGACAGACAGAGGAAGAAAAAACAGAAACACCTCTGTCCTTAATGATTGTTAAGTCCTTTCACTTTTTCAGTCCCTGCACAAGCTTCACTGTCTGGAAATACACCCTTGTGGTCTGGTCGTGCTGCAGGCAGCTGCATTGCCTGAGAGGCTACACAAAACCAGAGCCTCGGAGTGAGCTGCAGAAGGTGTCAAGAGCAGTCTGTGTTATGCGCTCCACTGCTTTGTCTGTGTCTACATGCACTTCTCTGAAGGTAGCTCAACAGATACCACAATGTCAATTCCTGACTGCTGTGGTAACAAGCAGTTTTCATTCACCTTCCATGCCAGGGCTACAATTAACAAAAACCTTTCGGCAAACTTTGACAAAATTCCCAGCTTGGCACAAATTGGAGTGGATGATGTTGGAGGTCAGCAGCAGCTCACTTTCTGGGCCATCGCATGTTACGTCAAGAGATTTACACAGAAGCCCACGCAGAGTCACTAAATCACAGGTACTCTTTGCCTGTAATGGCCAAAAAGCCAACAAGTTTGTGAGCTAAATCCCCTAACACTTGGGAAACTCACTTCCCCAGCATTATGTCACAGATTTTGCATTAGATGTTCTCAAATCACAGCTCCTCCTGTAGTATAATCCAGTATCATTGGTTATTTCACTGATATTGTAAACCATGGTATTTGGTACTTTAGCATTTGGTATGGACTTTTCCCTCTTTCAAATATGCATCTAGCAGTATGTTGGAATAGCCACTGTAATAACGTACCATTTCTTCTCCAAAGGCAGGAATTTTAATTCCCACATTCCTCTCCTGAGCCCAAGCTTTAGAAACATGCTCATCTCACTGTGGTTTCTGGGTTTAAAGATAGCAAAAGCTCCAGTGCATGCTAGTCTGGTCTGGAAGACATACTTCAACACACACCCTTTACTATAAAAACACATTCTCAGCAGCTGAGGAAGAGGACTGAAGCGGCCCTGAAGATGCATAAGCCAGTTCTGGCTTGCACTGGAGTACAGCTGCAACTCCCACTGCACACAGCTGGTGACTGGGGAGTCATGCTCCAACACTAGAAGAAAAGGACAGAAATGTTTTCCACCCAGAGTCTACTTATATCCTCAATTACCGGAGGGCCCCCTGCACACCTTTTTTAACAATGAAGCTCACAGGGACACCAGGATAAGTGCACTGGCACTCCTGTCACCTGACTGGTACTGATGCTGGGAATGGTACTGGCTCCACTTTCAGCCCTCTTGCTTTAACCTTCTTCTCGCTAGCATTTTGCTTTTAATTCTCCTGCACCTTCCAGAGACTGACTGGTCCCTTCTCCATTAACTGGAACTTAATCTCCATTAAAAGTAGCTGACAAGAAATATGGAGAGGGACTTTTCACAAGGCATGTAGTGGCAGAACAATGGAGACTGGCCTTAAACTAAGGGAGGGCAGATTTAGATTAGATATTAGGAAATTGACTTTAAGGTTGGTGAGGGATTGGAACAGGCTGCCTGCAGAGGTTATGGACTCTCCATCACTGGAGGTGTTCAAGGTCAGGATGAATGAACAACTTCGTCTAGTGGAAGGTGTCCATCCTCATGGCAGAGCGGTTGGAACTAGGTGATCTTTAATGTCCTTTCTAACACACACCATTCTATAATTCTATGATTCTGTGATCAAGATGCTATGATAATTGCACACCTGCATGGGCGTTCCTATAATCCAACCAGGTTACGGCTGTTCTCATCCTGATTCCATTTCTAAGTTTTTCTGTTGCCTTTTCTGATATCCTTGTATACCCTTAGCTGATTCTCAGATGTTTATCCCCCTCTCTTCCTCCCAGAATCAGCCCGAATCCTTTAATTTTCCTCCTTCTCTCATTCCTCTTCTAACTCCATCTTCTCCTGTTTCAGTTCTTTCACCCTATTGCCTTTACTGTTCCCACTCTTGCACAGACTCCTCAGGACCTATTTCACCTGCAGGATCAAGTTTCCCTCCACTCATTCCAAAGGAGTCCAGTATTTGTCCTTCCTCCCATTTCTGCAGGAGGTTACTGGTGGCCTGTGAGACACAAGTTCTCTGTTTGCAATGGTAGCAAGGTGATGGCTGAGGCCAGGATTCCATACAGACTCTACACTTTGGTAAGCAACAGGTGTGATCTGTAGAAGGCAGTGTACATGACACAGGTGCAGTATTTTTTGGAGCTCAAAGAGCTGCAGTGATATACTGATGCATCAAATGTACAATCAGATACAGCCTTGCCAGGAGCAGTGTCAAATATGTTCTTCACAAAAGACAAGCTGGTAATCAATGCCTACTTTCCTTACGAACAAATCAGGATTCTAAAAGAGAAAACCAAAATATTTGCAGAAAGCTAAACATGCAACCAGGCCGGGTGAAAATCAGGCCATTTTGCCATGTCAGTGATGGCATCAGCCAGCAAAGGTTGCTTATGGAGTGCTTTTCACTTTTGCCACACTATATAGCTGATTAGACTGTAGCAATGCCCCTGTAGCACCTATTATGTGCAGCTTTAAGAGGAACCAAGGGTATGTCTCATACGAAATGGGAACTTCTGCTTCCTAACAGGCACTAGCATAGCTCACCAGTCCCCACACGGGCTTTGCCTACAGCAATTCTCCCAACCCCAGAATATTTTCTTTCATGCACTGAACACTGCTTATAAGGCGATGTAGGATGTCTTTCTGTGACATGGATGCTGCCTCCTTCTCCTCTGAGACTGATGATGAAGCCCTTACACCAGAGTCCTCATCTTCAATGTAACAAGGGCCACACTGGAACCAAACAGCCCCTGGGAGCAGCTGAAGGCACCCATGCTGACACAGAAGCCTAGGATGTCAGAACAGAAGCATGACCTTCAGAGAAGGCCAGATTCTTGCCAAAATGTCTCTTTTACCCTCTAAAGCTCTCAGAAGTAGCAGCACGAAAGAACTGCAGCTGTGTGCACATGCGTATCTAAGGGAGCACTGCTGAAGCAGTCAGGTGTGGCTGAGGAGCGTGTGCACCCTGTCCTGGAGCATGCCAGACTCCACTCGTGCAGCTCTCCTTCCTCTCCCAAGTACTCTAAGTGGCGGTGTAAGTCCTCCAGCTGGTGAGTCATGAACCACTTGGCCAAGTGTGAGCCAGCTCCCCTGCTGCTCCCCAGCTTGCTCACGCCGGTGAGCACAGAACAGGGCAGTGAACACTCCCAGTCCCATTCCTCTGCCTTCTGTGTCTCCAGTGCTAAAGCAAGAGAAAGTCTGTGAAACACGAAGTTCCCACCTGTTCAGCTTCACAGGAAAAAGGAAAAGAAGGAAGGAACTGTTTGCCTCCAACAGTATACTGCTACAGCAGCCTGTGATCACACCATGAGTATTCTTAAACATTAGGTCTTCAGATGAAAAAGGCTCAAAACCACAGCATAAGTCTGGTGAAACAAATCTGGGGAGAAACCACAGGCAAAGTTATGTCACCCTATCAGCAGTGTTGCAAGAGACAGCTGGGGATAAATCACCTAAGCTTAACTGTGGTCAGAACATCCCCTGTGCCCAGTGAATTATGCTGATGTCTGCTTACCGTGTTCTTAAGGTAAGGCAGGAGTTTCTTATACTATACAGTCAGCTAGGAATTCTCAGAATAGCCATATTTAGGAAATGAAAAGGCAGACCTACTAAGGCAGTACCCACTTTGTACAGCAGGGAGAGACAGAGGCTTTTAAACTCAGGTCAGTAATAAAGGCTCAAGTAAGAGGCTATTTATCATTGATGCAAAAGCCTCCATATCATATTAACTCCATGCTACTCCAGCTAATGAAGGGATTTCACACGACGACATGGAGCAGGAGCATACAGCGAAGAGTGCCCCTCTCTTCACCACATGGTCTGGTCTGGCTTTGCTCAATCACCCCCTAAACCAGACTGAACCAAGAAATACTCCTTTCTCAGCCTGCCGTTGCTGCATGACTAAATGTGCTGTCCTGCAGTTAAGTTGCATCTACCTTGTCTTCCTGACACTGACAGTCTCCCTACTCAGTACTGCCTCCTAATTGCCACTTTTCAGTGACATCGAAGGCCATTTAAAAGAAAACTGCATGTATATGGACAAGAGTGGGGAATACAAAGCGTCATTCTGGAAGCTTGGTCCAGCAAATGGGGTGCCAGTCAGATAATTCAAAAGTCATGTTCCTCACCATATGCATTTGCAGACAACCTGACACAGGAGTACATAGAACAAAAGGCTGCATGCAACATCTGCATAGGAATTAAGACACATCTTAACTTGCAGGGCAATTTTTCACACCACAGGACTGGTAAATTAATCTTTTCATCTGGAACTTTTAAACAGCAACCAACCACTTTGATTTCATGGACTTTCAACCACTCCCTCCATTTTAATGCAATTTTTATCAGGAACATTTAGGAGAAACCTTAGCATCAGCAAATGTTTGCTTACAACTTTATACATCGGTATACTTGCCATTTCAGATCATTGCAATGGCTTAGAAACAATAATTCCATTCTCGGATATTTATGAGGCACCCAGTTTTGAAGTAGCAAAGTTCTGACCTAATTTCAGACCACAGAAAAATAATACTGTGGGCAGCCATGAAGTTATCAAGAGGCAAGGGAGACAGAACAGGTCAATCTTCCAGGGCTACAAAGTTTTCAGCAACACACCGAGGACACAATAATACTTGCAGATGAACTGAAATTATCTATTTAAGAAACACTCCAGTTTCACTGTTAAGGTTTCAGCAACATCAAAATCTGACAAGACATCTTGGAGGAGGCTTGGGATAGCTTCCTTAATCCATGCTGTGACTGTCCACTTCCAGCAGGGTGGGTTTATTTCTGCTGTGCCAATGTAACTGCAAGCAAGCAGTGGGGCTTTTCTGCAGTACACTTTTTTACACTCTTAAAGGAGATACTGATCTTCCATTGAGAAGGTGAATTAATTTCAATTTTTTTTTTCAATATACAGCCAAATTCTCAGTATGTTTTTACATTTCTCTGCTCCAGCACTCTTGCATCATGGAATACCTAACCTTCCTTCACAGCATTTAAATGTTTGCAGGTTACAGTGCCTGATCCTGTCTGCCAGACAGCCCGCATTCACAGCATGATAATCCTTGACATGAATAAATCTACATCAGTCTGATAATTATCAACAATGTTCTCAATGACTTGATGAGCAAAGATCTGGGCTTCTTTTTCATATACTAAACCTTGATAAGAGGAAACTTCATGGGTTTATCTCTGTAACTACTGAACTTAATTTAAATCTGCTCAACAGGTGGTGTGTGATCTGGCATCCCATTTTTTCAGGTCTCTCAGAATAAGGCAGTAAGAGCAGGCAAAAAAGAAGTTCATACAACCATCTGTTTAGTGCAGAATTACTCCGATAATGTGCAACAGACCCGGAAAAAAAAAACGTGCTTCTTTTCCTGACCAGATTACTCTGCTGTCACAGACCAACAATGCGGCAGAGGTAACTCCCGTTCCTCTCCCACGGCGTTTCAACACTGCTCTCCTATTCTTAGGCTAGAAACATATGACCCTCATAGACGCTGAATGCTTTCTCTGTCTCCCCACGGCCTACGATGTGGACTCGGTACCAACTTTTGCTGTGCTCCAGGACACATTTTGCTCCATCCCAGTGTGAGCTGACGCTGCGGTACTTCCTGCTGTGCTCTGGGAGATCACACACACCCTCCC
>VZRP01013133.1:119433-150890 GCA_013397995.1 Malurus elegans | reverse complement strand
GTCCGGCCCCGCCCCGCCGCCCTTCCCGGCCTCCCCGGGGCGGCCCCGGCCCCGCTGCCGCCGCCCGGCCCGGCTGGGGCAGTGCTGCGGGCGTGCCCTCGCTGTGGGGCCGCGCCGGGCCGAGCGCCAGCCTCTCTCCGCGGAGCCGGCTGTGCGGTGCTGCGCTTCGCAGCGGGAAAAGGCCCGGCGCTCCGCATCGGGGCCGCTGAGGTGCGCGGGCAGTGTGGCGCCCTGGCGGGGAGACGCCTCTTCTGCTCTAGTGTCATTAAAACGACAACAGCAGCATCGCCACCATCAGTGCTGCCCGCTGACGGCTCCGCGGTACTGTCGGAGTCACCGCTAGCTCTCGCCTCCGGGCGGCACCCGAGCGGTGACTGCAGCGGCTGGGGGCGCGGGTGGTGGCATGAGAAGGGAGAAAACTTGCGGGAGCAGCCCTGGCCGATCGCTTACTGGAGTAGAAAAAAGACTAGAGGACAATAAAGGAAGAATGTTGAGACCCGCTGGGGTCTATCAGCTACAGGTTTTGCAGTTTGCTTATGGATTTGTATGACTGGTTTTGCCGCAGCAAAACAGCAGTATTTTCTTTCCGCGATGCAGAGATACTCACACTAGCTGTTACCTCTTACTCAAAATCTCACCAAGGGAAAAAGCCAAGAGTGCAAAAGAAAAGCCTCTCCTGCTTCCAGACAAGACCTGTGACTTCAGGTCGGTTGAACATTGGTAGTGCCTGGACGCCTTTACCCCAGTTCTAAGATCTAATGAGCCTCACACACCCCCCACACACCCACTGCTCGGCCTCAGCAATCCTGAGCTGACAGGCTGATGGATTCCAGAAATGGCTTCAGAATACTAACATCCACTATGTCACCTCTTGCTCAGGCCTTTGAAATCCTTGTGCCGTTCTTCACCACAATATGCTAAAAGTGCACCACCTTCTCAGTAACAGGCAGGGGTCACTTACTGTGAGAAGGATTTTATTCCAAATGCTTTGAGCATTTTTGGAAGAGTGGGTAAGGAAGGTTATCCCGCATGCTATTATTCTCTCATGAACGATTTTAGCTGAAATTTTCCAGGGTGGGAATGAAGTAGGGAATGGAGAGAGGTAAATGAAAGAGAAGAAACCATTTCTTGCCCATGTCAAGCCTGTTATTTCAGGGTAGAGAGAATCATGGGTTGTTTGTGCTAGTGAGCAAGCTTTACTGACTGATAGACAGTACTTTCTAGTCTCTCTCAGCTGGAATTAGGGGTTGACATTTAGTAATAGCAGTTGACATTTTGTAATAGGAAGTGGGATTATTAAGGTAATATTGTTGATTGACACGTTCCTCTGTCTGCAATGCCTGACCTGGTTTGCCTGGTGTGTGAGCTGCTGACAAATGTGCACAGCTCTTTGTTGTAGGCTGATGCACAGCTACTTCTGCCCTGCTCTGAAAAGACATACAGTGACATGGGTTGTGTTTGCAAGTGAACTGCCCTCTTGACCCAGCAATGCTGTCATGTTGAGAGGAACTTGTACATCAACATGCTGGAAAGAAGCCCATGTGTGTGTGACAGCAGAAAGACACATGACAACGGAGCGGCCAGTGCTCACCAGGAGAGCCATCATGTCCCCCTCCCCCTGTTTTCTCCTGCTGGCAGGCAAGCCCTGTGTGAAAATGAACTTCACTAAGGCTCTGTCTACGTGATCATCACCGTGCTCTCTCCTTTTTCTGCTTAAAACCTCTGTTATCATTAAAGATGTCTGAACAATGCTTTCAGAAACCAGAATCCCATGTGTAATACATCTGCGGATTCATTTTGTTAGTAAAATATATTAAAAGGTCAAATTGCACCCATATTTGTAGGATAGATCAGTATCAAATCTGCCCAATTCAGCCCCTTTCTGTGTTTTTTCTTATGTCAAGGTAATGTGCTGTGCTGTTTCTACTTGAAACAGGAAAGGGGAAAAGACAACAGCAGTAGGAGAGAACTGCTTTGTTGTTTGGAGCAGAATAATTTACTCCCACACCTGGAAGTAAAATGAATCTTTTTCTTCACTTATCCTTCTAGATGTATCACCTTGCTTTATGTAACCTTGTAAGGACCAGTCTGGGGCTTCAGGAAGATAATCGTACTCAGAGTGGCTCTTTGCAACCTCATTCCTCTGCTCTGTACCACATCCCCTATGGGCAGGGGCACCATTTGTTAGTGGCAACTCAACAAGGACTGCGATAAGATCAATGTTGAAGGAGAATGGCCTCATCTGCCCTGCATCTTCTCATTCTTTTCTGGTGCTCTTCTTCTTCCTGATATCTCTGTCTGATCCTTTCTCCCCAGTGTCACCCTCTCTTTCCCATACCTAAGCAAATCCTATCCCTATATTGATCCTGGTTCTCATTTCTAGAAGCGGGAAGCATAAGCCAGATGTCTGCTTCTCAGTCAAAAGATTTCTTGTTTTATAGGTACTTGTACTGAGATACCTGTAGTCTCTGATGTGTGAGCATATCTAATACTCCGTGAATAGATCCAGCAATGCAGCTGATACAATAGGTATGGGAAAGAAAGTTTTCAGCAATGGACTAGTCTCTGTGCCTTGGTTGATAAATGGATGTGAAATAACTTAGTGCTGGGAGAGGATTCTGCATCCCTAGCACTTCTCCAGTATTCATCCCCCATGATGGTAATTACAGGATCATCCATGTTCAAAGCAGGGTCAGTAATTGTGGCTTAAGGGGCAAGGGAATACCCAAGATTTGTAGATGCTCATGGTTGAAAGAAATTACAAGTCAGAGGGTCCACAAAAGCTTACAGAGTTTTATTAGTAAATTACATTCTTGGCACATACATTAATATGAGTTCGTGCTGGACCTACATGTGCTGGACCTGCACATGGCACTAGGTTTTGGGTAACAAGATAGGATGAAAGGCAACAGAGAGAGTAGTGGGAATTAGAGAGTAGGTGGGAGAATGAAAGGGAGAAAAGGGAGAAAGTGAGATGACCAATCTTGGCTCCAGCATCGATCCAGCTGATGGTGTGTTCAGGGTTCTGGGAGTGCCTATGCACCTGGGCTTGGTTGGGGTACCTTTTATAGATAAATGTCCCCATTTTGAAGACAAGTTTCTCACTTTCTATGCAAGTTAGTAATCCTGTACAGGCCATTCCTCTGGACCTTTCTGGAAATGGGTTGGAGGGTTTTGGGGAACTTTGGTGGTTTTGATCTGCTCTTCCATCTATGCCCACTTCTCAGCTGCATCTCTGCACTTGTGCTGTGCTGCGTTGTGCTCATCTCAAGGAGCCAGAACAAGGGCATTTGTCCCAGAAACGTGCTGCCCTGCCTCCTTATGGCCTCTTCTCCAACCACATCCTGCTCTTTCCAATTCCTGGCTGTTACTGCCAACAATCCATGGTTGCCTCCACAGCTATCTGGCTATCAGTGTTTGAAACATACACATTAGCCCCTGGGTCTTTAGGATGAAACAGCAATGAGGTCAAACCAGTTTTCTTAAAACTCATTCTGGTCTTGAAAACCCTCAGCAGTGGAGACTGCACAACCTCTCTGGGAAATTGATTCTACTGCTGGATCTACATATGTCCTAGGACATATGCCACAGCACAGCCCTCAGACTGAGTAAAAAACATTCAGCACAACCCTGTGAACCTCATTCAAAGTTGGATCAGTTGGCTACCCATCCAGACCATAATGTCCTAACTTAAATGCAAGAACACTGGTAGACAGAGTTGAAAATGTTGCTAAACTCATGGTGAATTGCATCATTGCTCTCACCTGTCCACAAATCCCATTCTTTTATCAAAAAATGTCAATCAGGCACATTCACAGTTAAGATTTATCCTTGGTGAACCTGTGCTGATTATTCACAATTGCCTACATCTCCTTCATGTGTTCAGAAATGTACAAGAGAATTTGTTTCATGGTTTTTTTCCCCAGTGATTGGAATGTGACTGGACAGTCTGCAGTTGCCTGGGCAACTTTTTAAATATAAAATATCCTTTGTAAGTATAAGAGTTCCTTTTAAGTATAGGTGCAACATTTCTACAGTTGGCAGGGGCGTCCATGGGTACTCAAAGATGGCTGAAAGTGATCTTGTGATTGCCTCAGACAGCTCTCTCAGCATCCTTGGACACAGCCCTTGTGTTTCCATGGACTTATATAAGCCAAGTTTTCTCCAGCAATTCCTATTTCACCCACTTATTGTCATCTTTCCCCTCCATGATTCCCTGGCTTGAAGGTGTGGGAGACCTTGCTTTGTAAAAAGGCGTTGAGTTCCTCAGGTTTGACTGTGTCCACTTTTAGTAAATCACCCAGCCTACTCAGTAACTGGACTCCATTTTCCTTGTTCAGCTGCTTACCTCTTAGCCATTGAAGCTCTCTTTGTTACTATTGACATGCAAGTTAAAATTCCAGATGAGCTTTTCATTTCCTGACACCATTCCTACATGCCTGGGCAATGTTTTTAAATTCCTGCTGTGTAGCCCATCCCTGCTTCCATCTCCTGTATATTCTTCTTCGGCATTCGAGTTCTGCCACAATTCCCTACTTACCCAAGCTGTTCTGCTTATTTGTCTCTCTCTTTCCTGAAGACAGAGATGTCCTGCTCTACACTCAGTTGAATCTTCAGAGATCTCATCACTGCTGGAAAGAGGGACAAAGTGAAAAGCAGCTCCTTCACCTGCTATGCAATGAAAGAGGTAGGGAAAAACATCTCCTGAGCTGCAGAACTAGAAGTCAGATACTTTAGGGGTGTACTTTTGGGTTGACTAGCACTGAGTAAGTTGCAACCCTTTCATCATGGTTGGGGCATTAGTAATATCCTCTTGCATGGATCATCTGCTTGCTGCTGACACTGCAGGTTTTCTGTTCTGCGGTGCTAATAGGTTCTTCTTCCTCTTTAGCCACAACTTTTCATGAAACTGTAGGGACTTCGCTGTTGTTGAGAATGCTGTCCCTTTCTCAACGGTCATTAAAACTTGGTAACATAAAAATAAAAATAAAGAAAGGGGAATGAAATAGGAAAACTTATTTAGTTTTGTGCATTCTGTACTATCTAAGGAGCCCACATGATACCTGAAAGTGTAATTAAAGGCCATGCAGGCTCATTAAGTACAGAATGTTTGTATGGGGGTGGAGGTGGAATTAGGATTGCTCAAGCCATTTTTATTCTGGCATTTCCTAATGATTTAATGTTTAAATTTGCAAGTCTTAATTTTCATTACACAAAAATATGGCGAAAAATGCTGTTGTTACATAAAAGGATCCAGTGTCCATTGCTGGTTTCTTGCTAGGTCTCATATTAGTAACATATGGAGGTTTCCCCAGGGAATCCTGAATTTTGTTTAATCTGGATGTTTTAATGCTAATTAAAGTGTGTATTTGTTTGGTTTGTAGAAGAGAGGGCCCTGAAGACTCATTCTGCAAACCTGGAGGCCAGCAAGCATACTGTTTGTTTCCAAGTTGCACATTGGAAGGTGAATTGGAAGAAACTAATAAAATCTTTAGGTCAAAGACTGCCACGGTACAAGTCTAAGAGCTTTCATGGAGCAGATCATACATTAAAAACTACAGCAACAACAAAAGATTTTTAAAGGCAGAGCAATTGTTGAGTGCACAGAGCAAACCAGCAGCAAAATGTCTCCCAGACTGCAAGAGAGTATTGCATATGCAAGTTCCACATTGCTGGCAGGTATGGAGAGGGAACAGGAATGCAGAAGTCACTGCACTGGCATGTTTGCAGACTGCTGAACCAGACACTTTCCTCCAGACATAGATTAGCTGCTTGCTTCGGCAAACAGCGTGAAACAGGCCAGTCAAATCCCAAAAAATATCACAGGAATCAGCAAAACACATGTCCAACACTCTGGGTAGCAAACCAGTTGTCCGGTGGCTGAATCTTTTCACAGTGAGGTGGGCCCTAGGAATAATTCCTCTTGTGAGCCTAGAAAACCATCCGTAAGAGAACTGTGAGCAGCTGCCAAAAGCATGGGAAGCTAAGTCACCTTGCTGCACTAAATGCTGGTAGAAGACTAGTCCTTTATGCAGTCTCATCTCGGAATAATTTTCTGCAGGGTAAGTTTTAAAGACTTGTCTACACTTTGTCTTGCTCCTCCTTGTGGGAATGTTCCTTCTTCCAATGCTGAGTACAGATTTGTCTTTGTAGTTATAACCATTCCTGCAAATGGGGAGATCCAACTTCACAACAGGTGGTTTTTCTTTTCCAAAATAAAGTATGTATGCCTTAGAAAGTTCTGCTGTGGTTGTTATGAATGTGAAGTAAAACACACTCCTGACTGCTGTATTTGTACTGCCAGTCTTTTCTGCAGCCTAAGATAACTCAATGAAAGATGTAAAAAATTCCTAATATTTTAAATTTTTTTTTATTTAATCATCCTTGAGCTATTTTGTTTCCATTTATAGTCATACTAGTTTTTCCCACTTATACAAGACAAGCAAGTGGAATTAGAGTTTATCTACATGCAAATCTATTCTTCATAAAATCACAGCTTCATTAGTGCCTTGTAAAATAAGTTTTTCAAGCACAGAAATGGAAATAATATTTTATTTTAGTATTTTATTTTATTTATTTTCTTTGTAGAAAGAAATAATAATTTTAATGGCTTTGCAAACATGAATAGCCGAAACTATTTCCGAATCATTATATCTGACCATATTTCATGCTTCATTTAAAATAAGTGAATGCAAAATCCAAACAAAGTAAGTGTCCAATTTACATTTTAAAGTAAAAGGAAATTTTTGCAATTAGCTTTCCCGAGGCAGCATTTTCTCTGTTCTCTTTTTTTTTGTTTTTTTTTTTTTTTTTTTTTTTTTTTNTTTTTTTTTTTTTTTTTTTTTTTTTTTTTTTTTTTGTTTATTTCTTTGTCAGCACAAAGGCGGCTCACTGGGTCAGCAGTGGCTGGCCCTTGTCCCCCAAGTGCAGGAAAGAAAAGACAGGCTTTTTCTCAAAAACATTCCCAGATTTATCCTTTGTTCTCTGCTCAAAGAATTGTGTTAAATGGGAGCTAATGAGTGAAATAAGGATCGCCAAAATGATTAGATGACTGCTGGTCCCAGAAAGCAATTTCTACCATTCCAGGTGCACTGCAGCAAATGTGAAGATGAGAAGAGATAGTCAGTGCTATCCAGGTGAAACACACAAGGGACTTAGTTAAATCTGCTTTACAAGGGCCATATCATTATTGTTATTTAATACCTCAAAACATTATTGTTAATCTTCCCAGAAAGCAGTGATACCTGTGGACAGAAGCTCCCTGTTCTGCCTTTCTATTTCCTTCTCTTTCTGTCCTCTTCCTCTCCCCTTTTCCTTCTCTCTGCAGGACAACACAAAAGGTTGGATGATTAATCTATGCCTTTCCTGCATGTTGGTCATCTTAATTCAATTTCTTGTGTTTGGAAGACCTGTTTTGAGGTAATTTCAGTTTCTCTTCGGTGTAATTTACTATGTCATTCCATGCTCCTGGACATTTATCTGGAATGGAAATCCCTTCCTAAACCCAAATTGAAATACTGAAGAGGATGTTGTCATTTGTGATTTTTAATAAGTACAGAGTTCTCAAAAACCTTTTGTTTTGCCTTTTGGTAGTCCGGTGTATCCGATGTACTAATGTATTCCTTCTGGTTTATACACACTTGCAGGTGTAGAGAGCAGGCACAATATGCAGACTGGCTGAGGAGTATATATAGTCTATAGAGGATTTTATACAAAAAAGTGCAGAAGTCTGCAAGGTTATTTCCCCTTTTTTTCTGTTTTGCCTCTCTTTGTGGATGCCAGAAATCCCCAGCAGGGGACTTTTTAATCCCTCTGCTGGAGGACACACAGTATGTTCACATACCGACAACACAGGGACACGTGCGTGCTTGCTTTACTCCTTGTCTTCTGCTGTCAGCTCTGTGTATTTGGAAAGAGCAACTCAGTATTTTTCTTACACAGTGGCTGCAGAAACTGACGTGAAAACTTCAGAGAAGTCCAGAGCTAAGCAGTTTAGGGAGTAATCTCAGTCCTTCTTTTGTTTCTGAAATAGCTGCTGACTAGTAAATATAAGAGGTACTAACTGGGCCCTAAAACCAGCCCAGAAAGATGAGAAATAGCAAAGTGACTATGTTTGTCATGCCTGTAGTCAGTGTTGCTGAAAATGAGAGCTAGAAAGTATTTGTGAGAGAAGCACAAATTGCTCCGCAAGTACTGCACTAGAAGACCCAAGCCTTTGCCAAGGGAAAGTCTGTGAACTGTATAAGTAAGTTTTTGTATATGTTGATCAGCTTCAGTCATGCTGGATAGAAGGGTGGAAATCCCTATGGCTTTGATCTTGTATAAATTTCATAAAAATTATTCTCTAGGAAGTCAAGAATGAAGACAGAGCACTGAGTGTAAGGGAAGGCAGAGAATGGTCAGGTAATTCCATCTTCCAGTGAGCTGTTCAAAAGATCAGGAGCAGAGTTAAGCTGGGCCGTTGGCACCCTGTCTCCAGTTCCAAGCTAGCTAAGGCACACACTGCCCCTTGACCTGCTGTCCACACAACCAAAAAGAGCTCAGGGTCATGGGAGACCCTCTAGGTCTTACTGGGAGATCAAAAGAAAAGATGCCATGTGGCAAAGTGGGTACTGAGCTGAAATACATGGAAAGTACATGGTTTCTGCAGAAAGACCAATTTGTTTAAATTTTTATCTCACCAGACCAGAAAGTAAAAACCATCTGGTTAAAAAACTTTCTCATTTTGTTGCTGCTTTTTTCAGCTTTAATGATTCTTGGGTCACACTATCAGAGAGTTGTTAGGAAAATGTATACAATGTAGTTTAGGTCTTTCTTCAAATTTGTTAGGCTAGGATAGTATTTCACAAAGAATGTCTTCTGTATGCAGAATTTCGCAGTGGCTTCCCACTTTGGGCAAATACCCCATTCTTTTTTTTTTTTTAATTAATAATTAACAGATCTGAAGGCAGAATTATTTAATACAGATCCAAATTACTGTGATTTTAAATTCTCTTTATGGCTCTGCGGAATCACTGAAATTTCTCTTGGTGATTTAAAGCTCAACTCAGAACTTAATCACCCAGAGGCTGATTTGTTTTCTATCCTGCACTGTCACACATGCTAACACAGCTGAAAATGCAATTGCACCATTTAAATTTTCTTGGTAGCACAAGTTTTTAAAATCAAAATTGTTGCAGACATTTTTAAATACTTTTAGGGAGTAATTAGCCTCTGTGTAAATGATGGGAGTTTTACAACCTGCAGCTTGAGACTAGGAAAATGAAGTTATCATTTGACCTTTAAAAACTCATAGGCTACATGGGTGGCAAAACTTCTATGTGGCACACCCAAATGCTTTTTCATTCCAGCAGAAATAGAGAGATTGATATTTGACAGTCATTGTGGCCTTTGCACGTACTGAAGAGAACCACTATAATATGTTAACCCCAGAGGAGTTGTTCATACAAAGAGCATGGGATAAATGTCATACTACGGAGGCCAGTGGAGGTAATTGCTTGTGAAACAAAGGTCAACTGTGATAGCAAAGCCAATGCAGTCAGCCATTCAGGCTGGTGTTGCAATATATTATGCAGAGTCATTACTAATGTAAGGAAAAAAACCTACACAAAAATATTATTTTACTCTGTTAATGCTCTAAAATACAGTTGTTCAGTTCCACATTGAGCATATCATCAGTTGCATTTTTAGATGATCTTCCTTGTTGATTGAAAGGTTTGCAATAAGGTCTTATGTATTTAATGTAAATGGAGAAATGTGTGCACTCATTTCATAAAGGTGAGGTTGCTTACCTTTCACCTATGCCCTCAGAAAATAATACTGTTGTGAAAAAAGCGTGCCCTTATGTTTCTCATGCCAGAAGTACGTGAATTGTCGCAGGAGCTACTGTTGTCTGCTCAGACACCAGATTCCCACACTGGAAGAGGCAGCTTCCTGCTGGCAAGAAATCAATCTACTCTCCTCTGCTTTGTCTCTAAGTGCAGCCAGCATGAGGTCAACTGTTTAGTCTGCCTAGTTACTGAACAGTCAACAGGGTACAAGGAAATTTTATTTGTCAAGGTAGGCTTCTGATTTGGCATTGAAATCTAGAAAGAGGACCAAAACAAAGTTGAGCGGAGAAGTCTGTGTCTTAAAATTAAATCTCTTTTCCGCAACTTCCTCTGTTTCTTGGGCAGAGAATGTGTCTGCAATGGGCTGTAAACTACAGGAGGCTTAGAGACTGCCTGGCTCTTGTGCTTCACCACAGTATGCTCCTAAGTTTTCCTGGCAGTCAGTACTATACACTCATCACTTCTGACACTGGTGCAATTTATTTATATTGATAAAGTCCCACTGGGCTGGGGGCTAAGACTGTTGTTTGTAATAGCATTTTTAAAAAACATATAGGCCACATTTTCTCCTCTGACCCATCTGTATCTTTAGCAGTCTGCATTTTATTTAAAAGATAAGGCTTCCCTCTGTATTGGAAAAAACATTTCGAACACCTTTGAGAAAGCAAAAAGCCATCTCTCTGCAATTTAGCTATATAACTTCCCTCCCACATTTTCATTTTCCTAAGAGGAAGTGTTTTGTATGACTTATTGAGATCATTCTTAAATCTGATGGCATTCGTACATTCATACTTAACTAATTTTCCTTTTTGACCTCTGACTGTCTTATAGCAAGTTGACAGCCTCAAACTGTCAACTCTATTGTTGACAATATGCTAATTCTATTGTAAAAAGTCCAAATAAGCTTCCTTTATTTAGGTCCAGCATCTGGGTTCACTTAGATAAAAGACTTTATAATGAAACAATCACTGAAGATCTTAGGGGGCTTTTTAACCATGTATTTAGGTCCCATATTAATAGTTCATGTTCTGTTCTTTAATCTGATGTGAAATAGCACCATTTCAAGTGACAACATATTAACCAATTAGGGAAATAAAAGACTAAGTAGAATTATATCACTGAACAGTAAGTATGCTGGATAATCTTCAGTGTTTAAACTAGGGTAACTATCTTCAAGTCACTAGTGAAGAAACTGAATGGAGATGCTTGTTATAATAAAGGCTGTTGATAGGGGAAGGCTGATAAATCATAACAGCAGGGACTTCCTCTCGGTGAGAACATGCATGTGGCGCCAACAGCAAACACCACTCAAACCAAAGCTTCTCATGCAGTATGATGTTGGTGACGCTTTGCCTTTCTTTTTTTGAAGGCCTCCTCTTGCTGTGGATTGTCGTGAATCACAGGGTCAAACGCACGAATGGTCTGTCTGGGAAACATGGTTGAAGAGCTGTGGAATAAGAGTCACATACCAGCAGTCGATTCCCCTTTGACCTGTAGCTCAAAGGCACATCAGAAATACAATTTAACTAATCTCATTAACAGCATGATGAAACCCATACCACACACATTGGAGGGCAACTGTTAAGCTAAAGCTAATTTGCATGAAATTGTAAGTATTCCATTGTCCAAGTGCATGTTTGTCATACATTGCTAATGTAAAATGTCTGGAAAAAGTATTTGGTGAAAAGTGCCCAAGTTTCAAGATGAAAACAATTTTGTCTGTTGGTTGTACTTAAGCCATAGAGGGTTCTGATGTGAAGTGGACTCCCCCTTTGCAGCATTAGGGTCCATGTATCCATCTATACAGACACAATGTCTCTTGAGCATGTGTAAAGGCCACAATGAAAGCCCAGTCTAAACCAGAGAGAATATTTCTGCTGGAATAAAATAATCATCCTGGTCTATCTCGTAGAAGTCTGCACGGGCAGATGGAAACTAAATAAGGCCTCTAGCCTGCTGCAGGGTTACTGCTTGAGAAACAGGAAGAAAAGTTTTCCAAATCTGCTGCTGCACTCCCTCTGCCGAACATGCAGAAAGCCTGGCTTGAATTTAAAACCAGGAGAAAAACCACCTGGCATAGTAATGAATCCTTTTGTACAGAAAAGCACCTATCTCCACAAAATCTTCCTAAAAAGACTTCTAACAAGATAATTTATAGATCTGGCCTAAGTGGGGAAATGCCATTATAAAGCTGTGCTGTGTCTTGAGCAAACTGGGAAAAGAACAACTATCAGGAAATAGCACAATTGGTATGCCAATGTTGTTTATAATTTCCTTTTTCAGATAATGCAGTAACAGCAAAATATTGCTAGTGATTGGCCTAGCACATAGTCTAGTGGTTTGCCCCACACCTACCTGATCTAGACATTCAGTAATGAAGGAAAGATAATCCCTACACTTTCCATTTTCCCCAGTGCTACTCAGACGGTAAATCACACATTTAAGAGAAATAAAATGTGAACTGTATCATTGTCTCCTGGTCATCAAGCTTTTAGAATCTCTCATTTGATTTCCACATTATTCCAGAAGTCTGGAATTTTACTTACCCATTCTCAGGAAGTCTTTCTGGTAAAAATTTTACATATCCATGCAGTCATACATACCATGAGAACTAGTTCTCATTGCAGAGACATCTGGACTGTAGTAGGGTAAGGAAACCCCAGTGCCCATTTGCAGCAATATTTGTATTGTCCAGTGTGTTTTCCCTTATGGATATTACTACTCAGACTTCGGCAGAGCATAAAATTTGACAATGTGTTGTTGCCATATCCACATCTCTAAATCATTCCCTGTTCAGGAATTTTGTCTCTTACTTCAGTTTAATGAGTCAGCTGTTGAATTATGATTGTTCAACTTGTGTCCAGCAAGAATGACTTGTTAGGCTATTTTTTCAGCATTCTTTTGAACTGGGTTCCTACAGAGAAGAACGACAAGATTGTTTTTGTTGCAAGAACATTAAAGAATGTAATAAATTAGATGAGCCATGCCCAGGTAATTTCTGCATATAATCTGTAAAATGGCTCTTTAAGGTAACTTCAGAGCAGGAATGTATTTGTTCAGATTAACAATGTCTTAAAGGGTATGGAAAATAAACTCATGTTAGCTCCTCATATTCCAATGAATGTTCTACCGCTGATGTGCAGCCTGTTTTTCCTGCTGGCAGTTTGCTGTGGGTGGGTATGGGAGGATGTTTGGAGCATGGAAATGTTATTACAAAGGCAAGTCAGGACTCCAAAAGCCAGGGCTCCTAAAGCTTGTGGTGTTTGGGAGTGTTTCTCATGTTTATCACTCTGGCTGCACTTGTGTCTCCTGTCCATGACCCCACCAGCAGAGTGCAGCTGACCCTTGAATCATGCTGCCTGTGAGCCTGTGGACTCCTATTTTCTCCATTTTGTCCCATTGTCACCAATATGTGCCATATACTGATCATAGTTATTTCATTGAGGCCAGATGGTGGCCTGATCTCTCCAAAGGCTCCTTCCACATGCAGGGACAGCAAATAAGGAGTCCCTCAAAAACGGTCCCATCATCACCAAGCAGTTTTTCTTCTTCCTTAACAAAGTAAAGCTACCCTCACCACCAGCATTGGCTTCCAGAGAAGAGGCCTGTGTCACTGGAAAGAAACCTCTACCCTGTCTCAACTGGAAGTCTGTGTTTTCTGGGTTTCTAACCTTGGAGTCCTTTTGATCCCAGAGGTCTGGCCAGTGAGTGCATGGAGCTTTGGTTCTGGTGCGACAGCTCTGCTCTGCAGCTTGGCACTCCATGCCGAGGTGAGCACCTCAGCAATTCTTTCTTCTTTCTTCTTTCTTCTTTCTTCTTTCTTCTTTCTTCTTTCTTCTTTCTTCTTTCTTCTTTCTTCTTTCTTCTTTCTTCTTTCTTCTTTCTTCTTTCTTCTTTCTTCTTTCTTCTTCTTTCTTCTTTCGTCACTTTCTTCAATCCCCCCACTTCATCACTCTCCAGAGTGTGAGCCCCTACCAAGTGACTCCAGCCTGTAAGGAAATGTTTCCTCTTACCCTCCCCCTGCCATTGCAACTGTTAGGGGTCTTGCTGGGCTGTGGTGTAGAGCAGGAGGAAGGAGCTGAGTCCTCCTGACCTGGGGTTTGACTGAGGTGCTGCTCTGTCCAGCAGGGAGGGCTGTCTTGGGGGTGCTGCTGACAGCACCTCCTTATTGCTGTGGTGGGGATCACAGCATCACAGGGCCACAAACAGCTGAGGGTGGCAGGGATCTCTGGAGGTCCTGGTCTGATCCAATGCCCCTGCTCCAGCAGGGTTACTGAGGGCCAGTTGCCTAGGTGAGATGTGAGTGAGCTGGATTTAATTGCAGACAGAGTTTATATTAGACAGTCTGCACACTCTCTGCAATTAAAGGCGACTAGTGGCTCCAAGACTGCAGACAGTAATTACATGTGGTTTCTCACTTCCCCATCATATGAGAACTGACGCTATGGGTTTGCAACAATAAGCTCTTGCCACTCCAAGGAAAGAGCTGGTCTTGTTTTCCCCTCTTCTATGGTTGTTTTTAAGCATTTTATACCTAAAATTCAGAAGAGCTGAGTTTGAGCCATGGGATTTACTCCGCTAAAGTGATTGATTTTAGTTTCTCAAATTTAGATCTTAGTCAAGCTACTTAGAATGTAACAATAACTGATTGGTTTTGAATTCAATTTCCAAACTAAGTAGTTTACTTAAAGAACCTCAAATTATTTATATGGATTTTTGTGTCTAAAATGAATTCTGCCTTTTTGAGAAAGAAGTTTCAGAAACTATTTTAGATTCATTCTTTAGTCCTGAAAATAATTTGTTTTAATGGAATTGGATAGCATTTAGATCATTGTACAAAGACAAGTCTTTGTGAACTGTCTGAAGGGTACTTACAAAAATTTGAGCTAAAATAATTTTATCAGTGTTCAAGTATTAGTATGGAGTGTGTAGATATCCCAAGTAAAAGTTAGAGAGTCTTTCAGCTGTTTTCTCATGGGCAAGAAGACCCTCTGCCCTGAGCAGACAGACAGTGGGACAGTATTCATTTTATAATGCTAGTCTCTGGATCACTGTTTCACACACCAGTATCTGCTAGAAATGAAAACTGACATTAGCAAGTTCAATTATTTTAGGGGTCTCATGGCATAAAATATATTGCAAGCTTACACTTGTCACCTTTTTACCTCTTATGAGGCCAAAGAAAATCAGGTACAAGTCAGTAGAATGGAACACACCTAGTACAGCATCTCTTAGGACAGTTTTAAGCAGAGTTCCCCTGCAGGGCTGGCACAGTGTTAAGGAACTATTGTATAAACCTTATTCTGTGGCACTCACACTTTGATGTATCCTCCTGGAAAGATCAGTATCTTGTGCACAAAAGTTTCTGAATTCCTCTGTCAGGTTCCAGAGAGAACCAAGACTACTGCTTCAGATTACTCTAAAAGACTTAGCTGTCTGAACTTGCTCCTGTACCACATCATCCCAAACTTAGGTGTCTTTCTCCTTGCATTCAGCACCAGTGAGCCTGGCTGCATCTGGAGACTGGTGCCCAGTTTTGCCTCCTCAGAACTGGGCAGCCATTGAGTCCATGGAAAAAGTTCAGCAGTTGCCACAGAGATATAGAAGGTGCTAGAGCCCAGTACATCTGGAAAGGGATGGAATAAAGACTCTTGTTCAATCGGGAGACAAAGGAGAGGAGTACTCTTTTGGATGTCTTCCAATTCTTTGTGGTGGAGAAACAGAAGGGAAAGAGACAGCACCAAAGATACCACTAGCCAGAGACCAAAGGGGCTCCCTTATACCCTAGCAGAATGCTGGACTGTGGACCTTCCCTGCTCTACTGAGGCACCCTGATTCCGCTGGCACTCCTTTGAGCATGGTGCTTAAAGGTGTGATGGGGCAAGTGGTGCATTGGAGACCTCCAGAGGTCCCTTGTTCAAAAAATTGCTCTGTAATACTTTGTGACAGCTTCCTGAAGACTGTTTCAGCTCATTTTCCTGAAATATCCTCTGCAATCTGTTAGCGTTCCAGAGCTAACAAGAGCAGTACTCGGTGTGTTGGATGAATCTTTGCCTTGGAGGACAAATACAGACATTAGAAGATGCTTAGTTGCGAGGCTTGTTTGCTCTGAAGCTGTAGTATTGGTGACAACCACCCTGGTGGCAGGCCACCAAGTGTATTTTTACTGCCTGTTCTTCATCAAACTATGATGCCTGGATTTATCCTGATTTCAGAAGTTAGTAGTGTTTTAAAAGAAAATACTTTTAATGTGTCATGTTACAGCAAGACAAATAAACTACGATTCTTACAAGTAAAGCTTGTGAAGCTTACAGGAAGAAAGGGAGTCAGAGTCGTCTGTAGTCAAGCTAGATCATGGGTACTTGAAAGGGCTAAGGAAGGTTGGTGGTACAATCTGTAGTAGCACCACCAAGTAGAAGCAAGTACAAGAAAAGAGTAATGGCCTAATCGAGGGAGGGAAGTAGCACAAGAAAATGAACATTAAACTTGGGAAAACAAAACTAAACAACAACCAGCTTAGCAAGGGACAGGATAGACTTGGAGTCTAACACCGGTATATGCTTTCAGTGCATCACAAAGGTGGAATGCTATCAGTTTGGCTTGCTCAAAATATAAAGCTATTTCAGAAGGAAATTATCACAGAGCTAAGGGACAATGTGTTTCCCTTTACAGACAGCTCTTCCAAGAAATAATGTGTGATTTATATATAGATATGGACTTTGGGATTATTTTCTATTTCCTTGGTCTAAACCTTGTATTCCTGTGATTTGTCCCGGCTTCTTTAGTAACAAAACATCAATGAGCAAGCTGAAAACAATTGAGCTGGGATGTTTTCCTTATATGAAGCTGAAAATACAGTCTTTGTTTTCCTCTGGTATCTAGCTTCACAAATGCATCAATTGTTTCTGCTTGTTTTCTGCCTGTTGCACTAGACATACTGAAAAAGTAGTGCTGTAGTCTCAGAGCTGTATTTGGGAATCCAAGAGCCCTCATATATCAGCTCTAAACTTCTGCATGGCAAGGACAGTCTTTCTGTCCATATTTTTTTTTCGTTATCTCTTTGAAACACCTTCATCCTCCTTTTGAACTGTACTGAGCTCCCCTAAGAACTGGCTGCTTCAGGAGCCAGGATTCCACCATTAACATCCCTTATCACTGTAGTCTAAATATGATGCTGCACTGGTCACCATAGAAATTCCCTGTTACTGTGAGTCTTTCGTGCATTTGTCATCATGCAAATAAGTTTCTCAATTTTCTTTTTTAAAACTGAACTGCAGTAAGCTAACTCACGAATGTCTTGGCATGATCATGCTATTAATCACTGATACTGCTTTTTAGGAGCCTGGCATCTTGTTTCATCCTGTGTTTGCAGTTTGCCCCTTGATATTAAAACTGACTTGTGAGAAGGGAAGAAAGGTGGGATGGCAGCTTTACTGCCCTCCAACTCTTGCCCACTCAGGGCTGCAAAAGCTTTTGGAAGTTCTATGCTGCTGAAATAAACCTGCAGCCTGCAGATCCTCCCCCACGTGCTTGCAAATGTGGCACAGATGGAGCTGTACTGTCTGTGGGGATTACATACTGGGGAGAATGGCTATGCACAAGAACCCTGTCAGTGTTTAAACCCACTCACTGGAGGCTCGTGGGGTGAGTGGGTAGAAAAGAACATGGAGAAAAGCTGTGACATCCCAGTAGTGGGCTGGGTCCTGTCCTGGCCAGGGAAATGCAGCTTGAGAAGTTTTCTTCTGACCAGAGAGACACAAGTACCTCTGGAAACCCACAGGGGAAACAGATTTCCTAGCACCTCTAGGAAAGCCATAAGTGGGGCTGAAAAGTAGATTTTTAATGAGCAAAAGGCAGTCATGGAAACAAGTCAAACAATGTAAGTTTTCTTTGTGCACAGAAAGCGAGTTAAAATCCAGGGACCAAAAGAATCAGATCACATCAAATGGAAGTAACTTCAGTCTTTTGCTACTCTTCTCTGCAGTGCTGCTTCTCCATAGCTCCTGTTTTTAGGACACAGTAACTCCTCCATGCTGCACCACTCAAAGGCTACACATATTACCAAATCAGGAAGTGCCAAAAATTTCACCTCCTCAAAGGAAAATCATGCACTGTTTTGTATTCGGGGGAGTTTCAGGGTTTTCAGTGTCCATCTGGTGTTAGACATGGGGCTAATGAGGAGGACTTACTTCTGAGGCCACTTGCTCAAGAGTAGGTCTCTGAGCTTTCACAGATTTTTTTATTGCTATGCTTTTTTAATGATAGTTGAGCATTATATGTATTGCAGATAACATGGTAATTGAGCTGGTACTGTTGACGGAAGAGGCAGTTGTAATGAAGTCGTGGATGACTGCTCAGTATGCAAATGTCATAATGACACAGAACTCTGGAAAGAGAAAAGCACCCATATGGGAACTGTATGCTGTAGCACGCAACAAATCTTTGAATTGCCCAGTGTTAAATGAGCCACACTGAATCTTTAAATAAATGGGTGTAGATTAACCATAAGAGAATTATCTTCAGTAATTGATTAAATTCTAACCCACAGCACTCAACAGAATTCTTTTTGCCAGAGATTTGGGCTCCACAGCGGAACCCCTTCCCACTCTCACCCAACCCATCCCAAAGTGAAAGGTGGTCCCTACTGAGGGATTTGTTAATTTCTAAATGAGGAGCATAGAACAGCTGCAAATCCTGGCTCAGATGGTCCCAACATTATTTTTAGTCCATGCCACAGCCTATTGAGCAGATTGACCATTTCATTAGACTGGAGATAAATGTGAAGATTTGATTCTCTCTTTATATATAATGGAAATGTAATTTAAAAGTGTTAGGCATAGATTTAAATACAAAACTCTGTATTTAGAAACCTGCTTAGGTTGACATTAGTGGCTGGATTTGATTTCAGAGAGTATTGGCTAAAGGAGCCATGTAATTGGTACTTGCCCTGTTAACTGCTCACCTTCTCCAAAGTCCTTTACTGTCAGCCTAGCTTTCTCCCAGGTTAACAGTAAGACTAACTCTTCAAAATCACCAACACAATGTTAATAAGGTAGCATTTGAGGCACAAATAAGGAAGAAAAATGTTAAGAAAATAATTCAAATTTCAAAGCAGGCAAGTACCACAGTTGGTACTCCAGAAGTGATTGTAGTTTTATTCTTTTTCTCAGAGATGACATGCTTTCATTCAAGGCAAAAACTTAGGGGAATCTAAATGAGATTTAAGAAAGAAAGCAAGTTTCTAACTTAATTTTGCTTCTTATTAAAAATATTACATAACTAAAGATCAACGTATTTCAAAAGAGACTAAAGGTATTGATTTAAGATTTAACCAAAACCAGATGTCTGACTTGCAGAGTGATCATGCAATGTTTCTTGTACTGCACCAATTTTAAATACCCCAAATCATTCATCATCAGTGAGTAACATCTACAGAGTTCACAGAAGGGATGAATGTGTTGATGTCCATGACTGGGAACCTTAGCAGACTAAGATTCATTAATCAGCACTGCCTTTTCCTCAAGGAAAATGACAGCACTTATAAATTTTATCTGTAGTTTTCATATGTGTGGGTGATTTGGCTGACTCATTAATCCAGACAGAGACTGTTAATCAGTGGATGACTGCTATGTGTGTATGACTTTGTGTGCCACAAAACTGTGATTCAGATTTGCTCCTTCATGAAAATGTCTGATTGAAATAATAGCATGTCTTACATTAAGCTGTAGCCTTCTCATTTTGGTCTTTGTTTTCCTAAGAAAAATGGCTTATGTCTGCCTCCTCCAAATCTTTGCTTTCCTTTGCCAATCTCCAAGACATCCAGCAATAAAGTGGTGACCTCAGTCTCTAGTTGTCACCAGGTTTATGACAGCAGGTGGTTGGGTCACAAGACAGTACATCACTGTAGAGCTCTTGATGGAAAGAGATGCAGACTTTACTAAAGCTGGGAGGAAGAAGGGGTACAGGAGCCAGGCCTTCACTTCCTTTGTTAGACTCAGTGACTCCATCATTGCAGGAAGCTCCTTTGTGGCCAATACATGAGGACTTTTAGATAATGCAATTACAGATCTCCTGATCAAATACTTGTCCTTTTTTTCACTCAGAAAATTGATTTGTTTCTTTGGTTTTAAAGGAAATAGTTCTTCTATAGTTGTGTAGAAGAACTATCCAGGTGTGCAGTTACAGAATGGGGCAAGTACTGTAGATGTGAAGAGGACTAAGAGGAGGCAGTTAGTAGACTTCATTAAAATATTAGAATTCTCTATATTAAATACTGTAAAAAGTTATAAGCTTGAAAAGGTTGCAGGTGTTAGTACATGTTGCTGGTAAATGCTAACTGCCCCAAATTAGCAATTCCTTAACTAAAGCTGTTAAAAAGAAATGTAAAAAAAATCAACCCAGAAATTCCTGGGCTTTATAGAAGCTGTATTTTAGCAGAAAGCCTCCATTCTAAATGTCTCTTCAAAACCTGATGCAAATTCACAGCTTCAATTATACCTTAGATCAACACACCTTGTTTTGAAAGTAAAATAGGAATGCACTAGCATCAGTTTGAAAATACAATCAATCTAATAAGCCAGGTGGCTTTAGGTGATGGCACATAATCTTGATACGCTGCCATATAACCTTCTGGGCTCAGTCACAGATCACACACCAAACAGAAGGGAGAACACCCATTTTGTTTTGCCTACCAACGCTTTCAAGTTTCATGCAAAAAAGAAGTCCGTTCAAAGAATGGAAATCTGAAAATGATAAATGGGGAATTGGCTTTTACATACAGTAATTAGATTTTCTGTAAAACTTAAGGAAAAAGAAAATCCAAACTTTATGTACTGTCTCCTCCACTTTCTCTCTTCCTCCTCTTTCTCCCCTCCTACAGACATTGAAAGTTTGTGTACACTTCTTCCCCCATTCTTTGCAGTATTCTTCCCTCCCTTAGTATTTGTGCTTATGTTTTCCCTACTTAGTTTGCCTAGTAGATCTCAGGGTGCATATCTCCCAGCCTCCCTTCACTCCTCTCACACAGCCCATTGCTTTGCTCCCTGGCCATTCTTCCTCACTTCCAGCAGCCATTAATTAGACACTCCTCCATTTCTCTGCTTTTTTTGCCGTCCTTATAATTTGCTCCTTCATCCTTAGTCTTCTGTGGCTTTGTCCACTCCTTTCCTTCTGTCTTGTTTCCCATCAGTGGCAGAGGCTCCGGTGTACTTCTGACCTGTCTCCAGGTTTTCTTCCTTTCGGGTTAGCAAGAGCTCCTTATTTACCCACTGGAGAAACCCAGATCCAATCTGTAGAGTTTTTCACTTGTGAAAAGGCTTATGTGACACAGTTTCAGTGAAGAGGCTGCAGGGAGACCTTTGTAAAGAAAGCCAAGGCTACTCCATGCCAGACACACTACAGAGTATTGCTGAGCCCCTTCAGGCACCTGAAGAAAGGAGAAAAATGCCACAAAAGCAAAGGAGGTAATTCAAAATGAAGTGTGAGCAACAACCCTGCAGATACCAAGATCAGTGATGAAGGAAGTGCTCCAGGTGCTGAGGTAGAGATTCCCCTGAACCCCTTACAGAAGACTATGATGGACCAGATGTAGCTCATGGGAGACACACACTGTAACAGTCTGTTCCTGAGGAACTGTGCTCTGTAGGAATGGCCTACATTTGTCCTATGAGAGAAACGCCACACAGGAACAGTGTATGGAGGCAGGAACAACAGGTAGGAACCTTTATGGCCCAAACAAAACCCCAGTTCCCCATTCCTCTGCATGTCCCTTTGTGGGCTTTAGTTTCATTATTTTCACTGAGAAGCCCTCACAGGTGTCAATGGAAACATTGATGCTTGTCTCCATAGTCAGTAATAAATTGTCAGTAAGTCTTGTGGCAGAGGCAAGCTTGTCCAGGTTGGCTCTGGTGCAGCACAGTGTAACAGCTCTGATTAAATTTCTTCAGCACCTTGAAGGCTAGCACCTCTGGCTGATCAGCCTTGGGTTGCCATACCACCTAGGAAAGCTTTCTTTTTCTTCTGCATTATCTAGAATCTCACTCAGAGCTGAGGACCTACAAATTATTTTAATATTCCTCCTTGTCCTATGAGTTATAAACTGACCAAACTGACCTGTGACCAAACATGCCACCAAAAACTGTGGACACATTCACATTCAAAAAGACCAGAAAGTGCTGATGCTGCACAATTGCTTTTGAGACTAAAGCTGAATCATCCTTGAAGAATTGCTGGGAGTTCTACATGTTGGTGCAGTGGCAAGCAAAACTTACCAAAGCTCTCGCTGCAATCAATGTATTAAATGGACATGAGTTTTCCTTCTTTTCACATCATTGTGTATGTCCAGATGAAAAGAGAATGCTGTGCAAACATCCTGTATAGCAGAAATCAAACATGAGGAAACTAGGAAAGAGACAGGAAGAAGGGAGAAATATTTGAAACAAGTTTCTTGAGGAAGACTAAGTGTGGTATTGGTTTTGAGGTGTGCATTATTTAACAGGGTGCTTGGCCTGATTTATAATGTCTGTTTGAATTCAGCGAGTAGATCACAGGAAACCTGCCCATGGCTTGTGAGTGAGACCTCATTTTTTCCAGTGGTGCAGACAGGAATTGTACAACTACTTAATAATTTAAATATAAAATCCTTCTGCCTAGAGCGAAATTCTGCAAAGGATGGCAAATATCAAGACTATGGGTATATATGGATGAAATGGTGGCCGCCTCCTGCCTTCCAGCTGTCAGTTCTGTTTCTGCAACAGAGCTGATTTCCTCCTTACCATGTATGGCAAATTGACGTGGCCATTCATGTCTGGACACCAGTTACTAACTGTACTGACCCAAACTGTTCAAGAAATGGGCAACTTGTGTTGTTCCCATAGCTTGTGAATAGGCACTGAGGTTTAGTACAATTAAATAACTTTGTCAGGAGAAAAACAATTTTCAGAATTTTTTAGAATTCTTTACAAAAAATTTTTTATAATTTTTTTAAGTTTTGTATACTTATACATAACCTTGAGCCAGACCTATGAAGAAATTAACTCTATTCCAGCCAAAACTATCACATTCATCTCCTAGATACAGACAGCTTTCTTATGTGTTAAAATGTTTGAAGTAATACTCTTACATGAAGAGTTAGAAAGATATAAATAGGAGGTAAAATGGTACCAAACTGAAAATCAGACTACTGTAACTGAACTATATTTAATAGTTTCAATAGCACCTTTTATTTTCTTTTCATCCTTCACTTTTGTTTCATTTTCTTGATGGATTAGGTGATAGATAGGATGGTCAATATATAATATTTCTTTGTAATAGTCAGTGTTTTCCCCTCCTTCATAGAATGTACTATTTTCTTTCTCAAGAATGACTTGCAAGTAAAGTGGGAGCCACTTTTCATCTGTGAAATGCTAAGCTGGCATAATTTTTACCTCTTGCCTGAGCTCGGGAAAATAAATAATTTCTGATGCTCTGAACCATTCTTCCTCTTAGAAGGAGCAATTATTATTTGTAATGTTTTGAAGACATCTTAGAATCCCAGCTCCTATTTACCTGCCCAGCAACCCTGCAAAATTCCAAGGATGCACTTAATCCTTTTTTTTTTTAATTTGCTGAGTCTTTAAAATTGAAATACTTACAAAATGTTACCTAGGACAAAAATGGCATGCTGTATGAGTGATGATGATTTGACTTGTAGGGTTCAAGGTAGAGGTAACATATTTGTTCATTAAATCGTTAGACCTAAGAATACAGAATTTATCTCCTTCTTTCTGCAGTTCAAAAGTTCCTAAACTATATGTCCTTGTGGTGATATGCAAACTATTTCAGAGTAGTGTTCTGCAACAATAGACTGCAGCCTTTTCCCTTATGTTGACCTAGAAAAGCTTGGAAACCTTTGAACAAACAGGATGAATGAAAGATAAGTAAATTCTTCCTCCTCATCTAGCTGAGAGGTAGAGGCACAAGAAGTAGTAGAGCCAGAATGGTAGAGGAGATCCACACAAACACTGAAATTTCAGTTTGATGTGTCTGAGTTGCTTCTTTGCTGTTTCTTTGCATGGGAGAGATTGTTCACTCCTTTTCGGGTACATGGCAATAGGGCTCTACTTGACTTAGAAACCAGAGAACCTTAAATGTAAGTTCTCAAGCACTATGGCTCTGTTGTCTCTGAAACAAAATAGCGCAGTTTTCTCCCTGCTGGGGCAAAGACTTCCTCTTGCTCCCTGCCTTTCCTGCCAAATCCCCAGAGGCCAGTGGGTTCAGGGAAAGCTCAAACTCCACAGGACTTTATATTGCAAATAGTCCATGGGATGACTGGACCTTGTCCTTAATAACCTCTCACTTGTCCCTGTGTTTTCAGATCTTGTTTCTCTTAGAGAAAAAGGAAACATACTATGCAGTATCAGATGATGGAGAAATGGAGGAACCAGGGAAAGATTTATGAGTAGGTTTGGTGATTATAAAGAGTAATATAGTCCAGACACTTTCAGTGTCAATATCTACAATATTTGTCTTGAGGTGTCTAATACTGTCTTCGGACAATTATCCTACAAAAGTGTACAAGTATCTCATCCAAAAGAAATAGCTACTTTGGGGACTTTCACTCACCATTAAACATTTCTTTTTGTCCTAGGTTCTATCCTTCCTAGTATAAACTCTTCCAAGTATACATCATAGAAGTGGAACACTAGTTCCCCTGTGACACAGGACCAGAAAGATCAAGAAAGAAATTGATTTACGGTAAAGTGAAGTGCCTTGCCTTGCCAAGTGCCTTGCCAAGGTGATTATTTTTCACTGGGGCACATTAGCTAACTGAATGTGAAATCATAAAAAGTGCTTCCTAGGTATGGGTACAGCTCTCAGTAGGTCCAGGTCACTATTACGCTGGTTTAATCAAAGAGCTTTAGACATCCTGTTCGCCCTTCATGTATACAAACATTTGAATCCTTTCCAGCCCTCGAGTCTCTGCCTAAAGTTGAGCAGTTCACATGGTTCTGTGGAGTTTCATAGTAATTTGGTGGTTCCTGCTTTGAGAAAGGCTATGAGAATCACCTGTGTGATGCAGACCCAGATATTTCATGGGATGGCTTGTGACACAGCATAGAAGGTCTCATGCAGAATCCCTGTGGCTCTTTGAACACAGTCACAGTGGAAAGTCCAGTCCAGTCCCACATAAAGCTGCTTAAAACATGGTTCTCCCCTCTGTCTGCAGGTGCAGCCCATTCTCACCCCACTCAAGTCCAGCCATCTGATGCAGCTTATCATAACACAGCTTTTTCATAATGGAGTATAACAATTTCTTCAGAGTGGGGTGGCTGTTCGTGGCTGTGGCTGGTGCTGTATGAATACACTAGTCTCCCAAATGGATATGATCAGAAGCTGAACATTTGAATTCCTGACATCTTGATGACAGTAGATGATTCTTTTTGAGCCTTTTTTCCTCCCTGTGTCTCTCTCCCGATTCCTAGATCAATAGCATACTTCACCTTAAAAGCTGCAGCAGCATCTGGAAACATTTGCACTCCAGTACATCTGCTATCGTCACTGATCTAACAAACTTTAGCATATCATCAGGATGTCCCTATATTTTTCTTGCCACAAGAAAGCTGGTCATAAATTTATAAAACCTGTGGTGGACTTCCCTAACTACATGTCCAACTCCATGTGTATGAATTACCAGGTGACCACATTTATCAGGAAGAATGCTTTCCAACAGCATACTGGATATGTCCATCTACTACTAAGATAAATCTCTTTTAATACCATTGTGAAAAAACTATATAGGGAAGCCTTGCAGAGAATTGGAAAGCTTGAGGGGAGAAAGTCCAAGGATGCTCAGGAAGGGTTTAAAAAGGAGACTTTTAAAGGCTTTAGGAATGCTCATGCCATGTTGAAGTTCACAGCATGGGCTATATGTGTCCCATGGAAGGAAGTATGTGCACTTCAGCACACAAGACAATAGGTGATATGGATCAGGATCAGGCAGGATATAATTCACCTTCTTGGCCACCTGGGCACACCCCTGGCTCATGCTCAGCTGGCTGTCAACCAGCACCCCCGGGTCCTTTTTCATCAGGAGTTTTCCAGTCACTCTTTCTCAAGCGTGTAGCACTGCACAGGACCCAAGGGCAGGAGCCAGCACATCACCTTGTTGAATCTCCTACAATTGGCCTCAGCCCATCAATCCAGCCTGTCCAGATGCCTCTGCAGAGACTTCCTGCCCTGCAGCAGATCAGCACTCCTGTTTGGTGTCATCTGCAGGCTGACTGAAGGGGTGCTTGTTCTGTAGTCCAAGTCATCGATCAAGATGTTAAACAGGACTGGCCCCAGTACTGAGCCCTGGGGAAAAGTGCTTGCAACCAACGTCAGCTGGACGTGACTCCATTCATTACCACTTGGTCCAGCTATTCAGCCAGATTTACCCAGCAAAGAGTGCACCCACTTCCTCCAGGAGAATGCTGTGGGAGACAGGGTCAAAGGCTTTGTTGATGCCTAGGCAGACAGCATCCAAGGCTTTCCCTCATCCACTCAGCAGGTCATCCTGTTACCAAAGGAGATCAGGTTGGTCCTGCCTTTCCCAAAGCTGTGCTGGCTGGGTCTGATGCCCTGGTTGTCCTGTTCTGCACAATGGTACTCAAGGTGATCTGCTCTATGTCCTTTCCTGGCACCAATGTCAGACCGACAGGCCTGTAGCTCCCTGGATTTTCTCTCAGTTGCTTCTTGTGTAAAGGTGTCACACTACCTTCTAGTCACCTGGGACCTCCCTGTTTAGTCAGGACTGCTGGTAAATGATTGAAAATGACTCAGTGACTCTGCCAGCTTCCTCAGTACCTTTGGGTGGATTGCATCTGGTCTCATAGACTTGTGTGTCTAAGTGGTAACTCAGCACATGCTGGATACTCAAATAAAAATTATTTTTACCCCTTTTTCTAAGTGTTACTTTCTCTTTATAGCCTGTTGCTCTTTATAGACTTCACTTCTGCTTTATCATCTCTGCTTGTGATTTTGTACACGTTGCTGGAATTTAAATGTTGATGTTTGTGGTTTCCAAATGTGTAGGCAATTAAAAATTTGACCATCAGTTTTCAGTCTGGCATATTGGAGCCAAATGATAATTGATGGCTATGAAGAAGTGCACCAGTCAGGAAGGTAACTTCCTCCTCAGTTTTAGTGCAATAACTACAGCTGACAGTCACAGGGACAAAACATTGCCATGCACAATGCAGTAGGCTGCTGATAACATTCCTCTTACAAGAGCAAGCTCTGGGTTCTGAGAATGGAATATCCAAGATGCAGAACTCCTGGGAAATGAGCAAGAGCTTCTGTTTTGCTTCTCCCTGATGACCCCTGTGCTCAGTATAAATTTTGTAACTTAAAAGTAAGAATATAGCTAAAGCTTTTTTATTTAAAAACCAAATTGTTGAAGGGATCTAAGCTGTATTCATGTAAGTAATTAGTGGCAAAGGATTCTTGAGTCAGTAAATCCCTCACTATTTCTACTTTTCTATCTAATGCTCCTCTTTGAATCATTAGGTAGAAGAAGAAGTCTTCTGGTGAGGAAGACTTCATAACCAGAAGTTCCTAATTGCTAGCTAACAGTTACATGCTCTGGTGAGAGCATTTATCTTCCACTTACCAGCAGGAATATTTGTAAGCCTAAATTTACTTAAATGGCTAGTATTTGCATTTTCCTCTTTTACAAATGATTGCTGAATCAGTTTGTCTCATACAGTCGAGTGGATTTGGCTAGAGAATGAACCTGATTTATTTGACTTTCAGACTAGAGAGAAAACAAAGAATTTTTTTTCCACGGGAGGAAATGGAGGAGTTTGAAAGCCAATAACAGTGACGATTGAAGAGCTCAAGAGGGTTGGAATGACCAAGGGTATAGTTAAATATCTATTGCTTGGGTTTAAATCTCTCTGAGCTTTATAGTAGCCTTCAATTATAAAAAAAAATTATGCAGTTTAGGAATAAAACTTTTCAGCTAGAGACTGAAAGCATGCTTTATCAATTCTTTAGCAGGGACAACAGGAAGAAAGATATCATCTCCCCACACACCGCATATTAAAGGTTATTGAAAGAAACAGGAATTTCCTAGTATTTTGCAGATGCAAGACGTTGTGCAACGGTTATAGAGTTAAAAATCTGTGGATTATGCTTAAGCTAAGGTACATCTATAACAAAATGATGATCCATATTTCAGAATGTCTGAACTTGTGGGGCAGTGAACCTCCAAGCCGTCTCTTGCCAAGTCATTTTGCTGACTGCCACCTACATATTGGCCTGCCACCTACACAGCTGTGTCCATAGCTGGTGGTAGCTCAGAGCTCCTCCTGTAAGAGACCTTTAAGTCTTTATTTTTAAACCAGAGGATTGATAGACCACAACTCTGAGGCCAAAATGCAACTGTGGTGAGACTGATATTCAAAAAAATTTTCCCAGTGATTCCTAGGCAAGAATGAAGTTATTTAGGAAGTTTTTAGAATGACCATGCAGAACCTAGTGTAAGCATACCAGTGCTCAGTCTGGTGATAACTGAAGAAGCAACACTGCTGCTCCACCTTCTCATCCTTTGGGCAGAGAGACTGTCCTGAGTCCAAAGGCCCCTTCCAATTTCATACATTCTGTGTGTGTGTTGTGATAATGTCCAGATCTTACAGGTTTATCCATTAGAATAGGGTACTTAAATAATTTGTGCTTATGTGTAAGAAAAAAAGCTGGTAAATGCTTGAGTTCTTTGGTCTTAGGCTGTGAGATGTTTGAGCCTAGCTCTTAGATTGCACCATGATTTTCTTAATTTTCTTCACAAAATGAAGCTGCAGTACTCTGATTTACCTTTCTTACTGTTTTCAAACACAAGTGAAATATTTACTATTCTCCAGTACTGGGGGACTTGCCTGGTCATCATGACCTCAAAAAGGTAATAGTTGGGGAGTAGCCTTGCAATGGTATCAACAGGCTCTCTCAGCACTTGCTGGTGCAAACAGTCTGGTTCACAGAGCTACAGAATTGATGTAGCTCTGAGAAATTGCTGGAAGTATTATTTCTAAATGTTGCTGTTTCTAAACACTTTATCATAGGTAGTCTTAAATTAGAGTAATTTTGTCCTTTATTTGTCTACTTTGCACTTTATTCATTTTATGTGCTACTTTTCTGCTTTGTTTATGAAAATGTGCTGCTATGTTTGATTTCTAGTAATTTCTCTGTTTATGCCATTACTGTTAAAGTGCCCATGCTGACCAGTTCCTTTTCACTGTTAGATGGCCTTTCTAAAAGAGATGAAAAACTTCTTTTACCTGAGATATTTCAGGTTTTTTTTCTGTCAAGAGGTCTCAGATAGAGTCTGTTCCATGAATCATTTTAGCTAGCAAATACATGTTTCTGGAAGTTAGAGAATCTATTTACCCATGCTCAGATCATGCTGTTGTTTGGTTGAAAACTGGGAAGACTAAAGCATGTAAGACTAACTGCAAGAATCCTTTAAATACATTTTCTAGTTCTCCTCAAGTCACTTTCCAACTTCTGTAGCTTGACCACAGCTCACTGACTGCAATGCAAACAAAAAGTTTCACTTTTCCTCTAATATCAGGTGCTGTAGTTCAGAAAAGGCACTCTAGTGCAGTTGTGATATTAGATACTGTAGTCACTGGCTATGCTTATATTTCAGACACATCACTTATGGCTATCAAATGCTTCAATAGTATTGCCAAAGGAATTAGAACTGATGATAGGTGATGAAGTTGAGAGGAGAGCAAACCACTACCTCAGCTCTCTGAGGGTCACAAATCTTGTCATAATGGGTATATTACAGTAGATTGTTTGAGTAGGCATGGCCACAACATCTTGCTTAATGTGCCATCTTCTAAAAAAGTTGTCATAAGAGAGAGTCAACACACATAGGCCTTAATGATTTCCAAATCTGCAATGTTTGTTTGGAAGCACTAGGAAAAAAACAACCAAACAAGCAAGAAAAGCAGGCATACAGTTTATAATTTCATGCACATTCTTACAGTTTGTTACTTTTGCTTCTGGCTATTTGAACCCTGATTCCAGGAGTCAGATAGGAGGCCCCATTACATTCTACAGCAAAAACAAAGGCCCATACAGAGTAATTTGTGGTTAAACTGGAAACAGAATTTATATTTCAGATAGACAAGATGCACTCATGTAACTATATAACCCTTGAACTGAAACAAAGCAAATCTAAAATGCTGACATACTTTCCATTAACTCAGGCCTAGCATCTGGAAAACATAGCTCCCAGAGCCAAGGACAGACCCTGAAGTCTTGGCACACAATAAAAGCTCAGTAGTTCGTTGGACACGGAGGGCTTGTGCCATATCAGATAGCTTATTTCCAATGGCATTTTTAGACAAGGTGGAAGACTGTCTCATGGCTCATTCTTTGATGGAAAGGAAGAAAGAAAGAAGGAAATATGTAGGTATTTTAAAGGATTACATTAAAAATATATGCATAATTGGGAATGTAAAGATTGCTTTGGTGTCTTTAGTCTTTGGATAGGTGAATTTTTAAGTAGTTGTCTTTGCAAGTTAACCATTCAGCTGTTTGGTACAAACTTGGACCTGGCATGGACTTCCCAAACTTTATGCATGCTCTTTGGCCTAAGACTTCACACCCTCAGGAAAACAGAATCTTTGTAATTTCATCAGTTGGGAGTTTTGAACCATCCACGGTTTGATACCCATGTGCCTTGCCACCAGCACTCCTATTCAAGTGTCCTCTTCCACCCAGCTCCTACTCAAGTTTCCACTCTGATCAGTTGACAGGACACCTGTGTGCTTTAGAAGAAAACCTTTCTGAGAGAAGAGGTGGCTCGGAGTGATGCAGAGGCACATCTGCCTAGAAGCCAACTGCCTTCGCCAATCCTTACCTTCCTGCTCACAAGTTGCATGGATTTTTTGAGGCTGGTCACCCAGGGATTTCCTACTTCTACTCTATGCTGGTGTGGCTTCACTTCAAGTGCTATGTACAGTTCTGGGCCCCAAAACGTAAGAAAGACATTAAGCCATTAAAGAGCGTCCAAAGGAGGACAACTAAGACAGTTAAGGGCCTTGAGGAGAGAAGCCATTTAAGGAGTGGCTCAGGTCACTTGGTCTGTAGGAAGCTGAGGGGAGATTGGCGGTTTCAGCATCCTCACCAGCGGAAGCAGATGGCAAGCACTCATCTTTTCTCTGGGGTGCCCAATGACAGACCCGAAGGAATGGCCTGAAGTTGTGTTGGAGGATGTTTAGGTTAGGTATTAGGAGAAGGATCTTCACCCAGAGGAAACAGGCTCCCCAGGGAAGTGATCACAGCACCAAGCCTCACAGAACTCAAGAAGCGTTTGGACAATGCTCTCAGGCACATGGCGTGATTCTCAGGGGTGTCCTGAACAGGGATAGGAGTTGGACTGGATGATCCTGATGGGTCCCTTCCAAGTCGGCATACTCTGCGGTTCTGTGACCGGGCCATGGCTCGGGCCCAGGCCTGGCGGGGGCTCCCCGACCCCCTTTCGCCGGCCCCGCTGCCGGGGGGAGGGAAGGAGGGGGTGGCCGGCACCGTGCCCGGGTGAGCGCCCCGCGCGCATGCGCCGCGAGCGCGGCGCCCCCGCTCGGCTCCGCTCGGGCCGCG
>VZRP01013133.1:84547-119277 GCA_013397995.1 Malurus elegans | reverse complement strand
CTGTGGGGTTCCTTTCCCGAAACTGTCAGGGAATCCCCGTGGGCCGGGGGAGCGTCTGTCTCTGTCCTGCTGCCTGCGCCCGCCCCGGGGGAAGGTGGCTCTTGGCTGCTGGGGTACAGGAAAGCCCGACACCCCCCGCCCCACCCGTTCCTACTCTCGGGAGGACTTGCTGGTTGTGTGGAGGGGCCTGGGCAGGGGCCAAAGCCTCACGGCTTTGGGAGAAAGGGTCTCTGTGAGTGGAGGGGTGAAGATGGCGTTTTCAGTAAGCTGGAGATAGAGGGGACACGTCCCTTGGGTGTGCGACTTCAGCCGTGCAGGTATGTGGCTCCAGTACTGTGTATCTGGGATTTGAAGTCGAGAGAAATAGGAAATGAACTGGTACTTGTAGATAAAGTATAGAAGCTTGAATTGTTTTAAAGTCTATGAATAAACGTGCATATATGGGCACACACATACATGTATATGTTTGGTGTTAAGAAACTTGGAGAGTTTTGTAAACCACTGAGTTCTATTAAGTTGTGGTGTTGCCGCATTTGGCCTTTTAAACTGGTCGCTTTTAGTCTGAAGGTGTAGGTTCATTGTCCTGTGTGGAAAGTTTTGCATGTCCCAAAGTTAATAAGGCTCACAGGAGGTTTGCTTACTGTGGGTTATCAAGTGCTTGGATGTTCTTTTGTTACTTCACATAAAATCTTTTCTTTTTTCGCTTTTTTTTTTTTTTAATTTTTTTTGTTTTAAAACTGTTAGTTTATGCATGTTTTCAGTCAAATTTGTTTAGCTCCTTCCTGCTTTCTGTACAAAATGCACGCCTCTGAGAAACTAGTTCAAGAAATTCTGGTTTATTACCACTACATGCTTTGGAATGTTCTGAAAATATTTTCTTTGGTATCTTTCGAAATAACACTGCATATTTTCTTCCAGAATTTCACAGAATAATTAAGTTTGTGGATGAAAAGCTTTGAATTCCANAAATAAAGTTTTGTGAGAAAAAATTTTAAAATCAAAAAAAAAAAAAAAAAAAAAGTTGAGATTAGCTTTTTTGTTTAAGGAGCATCCCATCTATGTGTCCTCCATTCTGGATTTGTTTTATTTGTACAGAATGAACAATTAAACATATGCTAGATATGTTGTTATGAGTCATCTTAGTACTAGGTGGTGTGCTGTTTAAAAATTATTATTGGTTATTTTTGGGTCAGATACTTGTGAATTTTTGTGTTCATCCTTTTAGTGGCAAATTAGATGAGAATCTCAACTGTAATAGTCATCATGTATTCATAAAGGTGCTCTGCAATTCATGAAATTCATTGGTAACATAGTGAATAGAAACAGAAACTTTGTACCCTTTCAGAAGCTTTACTATTTCTTTTGAAGCTATGCTTGTAGACATTTTATAATGTGCTTAGGGATACAGAAGTTGCGCAAAACCAAACATGGTCAAACATGTAGGATGCATTAGAAGACAGTCAAGTGGTTTTCTAGGGATGCGAAGATCCCTAGAACTGTGACAGAAAGCTTAGTAATGAAATATTTCATAAATTACATTTTGAGGAAAATCTATTGGATTTCTTTCTGTGGGCCGATCTGGCTGGTTTGATCTTGTTACTCTGATGTCACCATAGAAAATCAAGACTGAACACTTGTAAATGTTGTAATAAAGTCGACTTAGATTTTGTAATTATCCTATCCTACTAATGCCAAGAATGGCAGAAATTAATTACTGTGGTATGAAAGATTTTTGCTACTAAGAGACTGTAAAGTACAGCTTTTAGTCACTGCAGCTGTCCTGCTCTTACATCTCCTGTCTACTTATGTGATTTAGAGGAGGTCATCTCAAAGCGTTATATTTGAGATACAGGTATGTTTTCTCATCAAGAACTATTCTACACTTACTTTAATAACTTTCATTTCTTTTTTCCCCGTATGGCCATTTAATCTAGGTGGCATGGCCTTTTTAGGTTTTGTCATGTAATGAACTCTTAGGACTGAAGTAGTTCCAGGGTAGGTTCCTGTACTCTCTGGGCAGCACTGTGACAAGCTGAGGCATTTCCATTGAAACTAAGGAGCTGTTAAGCTCTAAGCTGAAAAGTGGATGTGGATAGGATGTTTTGAAAAGCATGTATGTTGATAGCGTTTCACTCTACAGCTACTGTCTTAAGTTACGATACCAGCTTACATGAAAATGTAAGGGTATCTTGCATGTTATAACAGAAACATTTTCTCTACTTTTTGCTTTGAAACTCTTGCTGTTTGGCACATGTGTGAAATTAGAGTTACTAAGTGGAAGGTTGTTTTGGTAGTAGTGTTTGAAAATCCAGGTGATTTAAAATTGTTGGCATTCCTGACGGTTTATTAAGCTAAACTCTGGTCTCTTTTTGCTGTTGCTACCGAAGATGTTCAATGATGTTTGAAACTTCTCCGATTTGCTGGGTTAGGTCTTCTGACACATTTAAAGGAAATGTAGAGGGAAACCTTCTCGGGGAAGTTTGACTGCAGTAGATTAGAAGCCAGGCAGAAGCTACCCATGTCTTCTAGCTTGTGCAAGACTTATTTGGAAGCTCTGTCTTGAAGTGAGCTTAGTTTTGTATTCCTTATACCTCCTCTTTTAATATACGAGCTTGTTGTATAAAACTGCAAGTTTAGCTAGTATGTGAAAGTCTTACATGCTGTAAAAGAGAAAAAAGAAGCAAGTTATTCTGTGTTAAAAGCAATCTTACCTGTTGTGATAAGTTACACAGTTTCAATGCTAACTCAAGAAACAATATAAATAGCAGGTTTTTTTTTCTAGAATTGCTCTAAGAGCCTAGAGAAAGCTTGCTTTTATTGAAATTCATAAAATCATAGAATAGTTTGGGTTGGAAGGGACCTTAGAGGTCATTTTGTTCTGGCTTCCCTTCTGTGGACAGGGACACCTTCCACTAGACCTGGTTGCTCAGAGCTCCATCCAAACTGGCCTTGAACACTTCCAGGGTTGGGGCAGCCACAGCTTCTTTGAGCAACTTGTTCTAGTGCTTCACCACCCTTACAGCAAAGAATTTCCTTGTAATATCTAAACTAAATCTCCTATCTTTCACTTTGAAGCCATCCCCCTTGTCCTGTCAGTACATGCTTGTGTAAAAAATCCCTCACTTTCTTGTAAGCTACCTTCAGACACTCGAAAGCTGCAGTTAGGTCATCCCAAAGCCTTCTCCAGGCTGAACAATCCCCGTTTTCTCAGCCTTTCTTATATGAGGTTCTTCATCCTTCTGATCATCATGATGGCCTCCTTCCCGACTCTCTCCCAACAGTTCCCTGTCCCTCCTGTGCTGGGTCCCCCGAGCTGGGTGCAGAGTTCCAGGTGGGGTCTCACCAGAGCAGAGCAGAGCAGAGGGGCACAATCCCCTCCCTCCCCTGCTGCCCACGCTGCTTTGGATGCAGCCCAGGACACGTTTGGCTCTCTGGGCTGGCAGTGCCATGGCCGGGTCATGTCCAGCCTCTCACCCACAGCACCCCCAAGTCCTTCTGGGCAGGACTGCTCTTGGTCTGTTCATCACCCAGCTTGATTGGCTCACCAAGGCTTCCATGTCGAGATGAAGCCCTGAGCTGTTGCTCAGGAATCCCTGAGCTTGGGTATCTTCCTGTACCGCTTGATCTAGTTCTCACCCCATGCTTACCTCAGTTGCTGCTGGTGATGCTACCTCATTGACTGATTGAAAATTAGCTTTACTCGAGTCAATTTTACTGAAGAAGTGCATCTATATTTAAATCAACAGAATATGAAACTGTAATACACAGTGTGGTGAGAACTAGTTGGACTGAAAGCCTTAATGTGCTACTGAAAGTTTGGTTGAAGTTTGCAGAGACCTGAAGTCGTGCCATCGTATTGGAGAGCCAGCATTGTAGGAACAAATAAACCAGCAGTGGGTTCTTCAATGATACTATTTTCTTTTCCCATCTCTGCCTTTTATTTTTTCCCCTTAACCAGAAACAGTACTTTAGACTAGGAACTCCAGACTATGTGTAGGAACTTTAGGGTCTCTTTATTCCTTTGACAAACAGAACACGTGTTTTTCAAAAGTAGGGGGTAGTACACATCATTAAAAGTAGGGGGAATAATGAACTCTGGTGAGCTCAAGTTACTTGTTCTTTGTGCCAAAAAGTGACTGTTCTCACAGTTATGACTGCCTCTTTCAAGTCACAATTACAGGTTGATGGAGCCAGTGGGGAAAATTGTTGAGGGTGTGGGGGTGAGAACTGGAGTAAATCAAGGTACATGTGGTGGCATTATGATAATGCAGGGATTGTAAGGCAGAAATGTGCAAGAGTGAAAATCAGTCTTTTTTGTAGGTTTGTTGCCAGCAAAAGAACTTACTTAAACTAGTTCTGACATTATTTTCCATCTCTGCAAAGTGACAAGACTTACTCTCTTTACAGATACTTATTTCAGATGGTCTTAAGAGATAACTATTTTATATTCTGAATTTTTAACTAACAGTAACTTAGAACTTTGTCTGCCTTAAAAAGGTCTGTGTTCTGGCAGCAGTTATGATCCTTCTTGTTTGATATTGAGACTGTCCTTATTGGTGGAAACCATTGCTTTGTGAAAGCTTAAGTTCATTTTGATTTAAGACAGATAGCATTCTATGTATGTTTGATATCAGTGAGAATATGCTGTGTGGTATCTGCATAATTAAGAGAGGAAAAGGTAATTTTTGAGGTTAACAAAATGAGTTGATGTTATTTGCTAACTTGCAAATGGCTGTCTTGTCAAGCTTTTCACATAAGAACTTTTTTGCTCTCTACATTACCAGACAACATACGATGTCATCTCTAGTTGATTATTATTCACTGAAATAAAAAATATTATATATAATGCAAATTTTGTGTGAATTATGATATCATGCTAGTACATCTCATCTGTGTTATTCTTTTACAATCATTAATATAATGTTTGTAATCATGAATGTCTTTTTTTCATGAAAATTTGTCAGTGCAGTGTTTGATTAGTTTTCAGGTAATGTGTTGTTCTGTACAGTTTGTTCTAGTTTGTCACCTGAAAGAACAAGTTGATAGATACAGTACAGCTGGCTAAATTGTAAATTCTTTATTTATGAATAATTGTATCTGACACTTCTTGTTGTATCTGAACTATTGAGTACACATAATAAGACATGGCCGTATTTATTTTAATTTACTAGACAAAATGTTTGTTTTTATGATAAAAAATTACTTGTTGTACTACGAGTGGCAGTGAGTAGAACAGATTCAAAGAATACAGTTTTTTTCGGTCTTTTTTCAATGTAGTGCCATCCTTTGTTCCTTCAAGAGTGACTTTTTCCAAAAGTCATTTGGACGTGGAGACATTTGGAAGCTTAAGCTCTGCTCTGGCACTAACATCAAAACGGTCTGGGATCTTAACTTCTGCATTTTAGATGATCATTGTGATGATAACTGAGTTTTGTTTCATTTACCTTTTTTTTTCCTGGTATATAAATAATGTTCTAGATACAAGGACTCAGGTATTGATTTCAGGATTCAAAATAGGAAGAGGTAAGGGAGCTTTTTATGTGCTTTGTAAGTACTTAATCATGCACATGGCTGAAAGTATATATGCCCCTGTTACTACATCAAATTATTTATATTTCAGCGCGTAACTTCTGTTAAATCTGTATGTTTAAGATACTTATAATACTATTTGCCCACTTCAAGAAAAGTGGTAACACCTTGTATTCAAACCAGTCTTCTTAATGCTTGAAATGGTTTTCTTTACGTCTTTGAGTTACTCCTTTCCTCCTAGGTCTGGATCCCACCCCAGTGTACAGTGTTTGCCTGATTGCTTATGTCTATACTTAGGAAATCCCCCTAGCTGCCGTGCTACAGCAAGTGATTTAATCTTTCTTGCTTTAGCATTGTACTAGTTGGTTGGTTACTGTCTGTTTTTAAGCTTTACTGAACTTTTTTTAGGAAAAAGCCAGCATAACTTGTTAAATCCTCACTTAAAATTTCTGAACCACACATGCAAGTTGCTCTTGCCCTGTGCAAAAGGCTGCAGCTGTGGAAAGGTTCTTCTGTGTGGAAAGTGCAGTAAAAAATTACACTCTTTAATGAAATCCATGGTCTTAATGATAAGCATTTACTTTTTTTAGTAACATTTGCATGGATTAAAAAAAAAATGTTGAATGAAATAAGTAATTAAACTATCTTCTTCTGTAGCAGTATCGTTCAACTGATTGAAAAACTAGACATGGCATCTTAAATCAATTTATGCTTTAAATAATGCTTTTTGTATTGGGTTGCCATAACATGATGATTACCTCACAGATTTTCAGTTAAAATATTGGTAAAAGAAAGTGCTCTGATTTATGCTTATTCTGTTCTCAGACAAATTGCAGATGCCCAGTATTTTTCTATTTTCCCTTGAAAAATCCATGTACGTATATTCTGTGATGGAAATACTGTGGTAATAACATATTTTACCAAAAATTTCAATTTAAATGCTTTTAAATAACATGTATACTTGCTAATAGTAATGTTATGGTTGGCAACACCAGAGTAAGTAATTTATTTGCATACCAATTTATTAATTTTGTGTTTCTAATCTTGTGCTTCTCTTTTGTGATTGACTAGAATTTGGTAGAAATCCCTCCCAAGATCAGGTTATTCTGGAACAATTTCAAAAGGCTTATGTTTATATTAGTAAAATGCTTCATTGATCGTTCTTTCTTTGACCATTGGCCACAGGAAAAGTAGCCTAGGCTTGTATAGACTTGTATTGTATGTAGTGTAAATGGCACTAGCCAAGATAAGAAGGACTGGGTGGAGCAGTTTTCTTCAGTTCACCTTCTTGCTTGTCAGATTCTTTCAAGTTTTGATTGAAAGTCACTGGAAGCAGTCTGCACGCTGATCCATATGGTATTAAGTGCATCTTGGCACTTGAACATTTCATTTTATTATTTTTGAAATACATAAATGTAAAAAGCACTGTGTTAGTTACAGTCATTATTAATGTAACTTTTTTGGGGTTAATCTTAGATGTTACCACTGGAAATTGTTTATCTAAATTTGTTTAATCTCTAACAGTAATTCAAATTATGTAAAGTTATTTTGCTCAGACAATAATAGCTCTTGGGTCATGTGATTATGATTTTATGACTAAAAAATGGCTTGAATTTGAACAAAATTTTGCAGATACAGGGAAGATAATATCTTGTTTTGTTTCCATTGGTTTTCGTGGTTTTGGTTTTTTTTTGACAAAGATGCATTTTACCCTGGCCTTTTTCTTATTTACTGAATTTATCGATGCCATGAGTTGAAAATAAGTGTAGGACTGATTCAGTATATAAGCTATTCTGTGATCAAATATGTAAATGGATTATGGTCTTCAAACGAAGTATTTTTGCTGCTGCCCGTAGGGAAGAGAAAGTACATCCTGTCCCCCATGTTTCAGTTCCTCTCTCCATCACTCCACCAAGTGGGTCAAATTACTTTTATACTGGAACTTGATGTACACTTCCAAAGCCAGTGCTCTGTCAGAGCATTTGCTCTCCAGTCACAAGCATTTGTTGGCAATGAATTGAATTCTGGAGGTGTTTGGAACGTGTCATAGATTTTTTAAAAGAAATGGAGAATGGGGAAATATAGAGTATAAATATATGAGAAAAGTTTTGGGAGTCCTCTTCTGTAGCTTCCTTTATTAGACCTGATGTTACCGTAAGATTTATTCACTGTAAGAGAGAAGACAAGGGAAAAATGAACTGCTTTTGCTTCTCCCCCAGATTCCTTAGCCATTTATGGCTTCCCATGATAAGTAACCTTTTTTTCGACTTACTCATCCATTATCACCATCTGCAGAGTTAGACAATTTTAACATTCAAATGGAAAAAAAAACCCAAATTCAGCTCTCCCTTCCCAACTTTAATCCAAAATCAAAGGAATAAAGTTTTTTCTTTTTCTTCTGAAATGACTTTCTACTATGAAGAGATCTACACATGGTAAATCCTGAGAACAAAAAGTCTTTCAGATGCCCGGGATTTGCTGTGTGGAGATCTCTGTGTGACATGACCTTGTCAGCCAGACTTCTCCTGGTGCATGTTCACTGTGATGAATGCTGTGTTCTGAAGAATAGAGGGAAACAGAAGATGTCATCTACTAAAAAAACTATTGCATTTTAACTAAAGTTGATAAGTTAAGTTATTTTGATTGCCTCTTGTAGCATAGTTCAGTGCCCAAAATCAGGTTTGGGTGAATTGCAGACAGGAATCAAATTCAAGCCAACAGATACTACTAGCAGGCTGCAGTAGTTAATAACTTGCACTGAAGGACTTTCTTATTTTTGTTTCATGTGATACATCCATCTAGCATTTGAAATTTGTTGTGGGAAGCAATATGGGTCTGCAAAAGTGATGTTGCTTAAAAAAATTCCCTGGGGTAGTCCAAAAGTATATTTGGAATGCAATTATTATAACAAGTAACAGAGATAGCATTTATTGCCTTACTTCTTCCTTGCATGGACTGTCAGACTCTGTTTAGGCTGAGCCTTTTCAGAGAATAGTTTTTTCCCTACAGTTTTTTAACAGTTTGTATCAGTATGCAGCTAAACAGTTTTGTTGGTAATGGCAATCTCTTTGAATGGTAATTAGCAACTTCGTAAGTTCAGTGATGTGTCTAATGATGTATACCTTTACATACAGAATGAGTAAAAGATAATTATAAAAAGCTGTAGCTCATCAATGACCGGCCTCTGCTTTCTTTTTAATTTGCTGCTTTCTGATCTTAAACTGTGGATTAGAAAAATTTATCAGTATATCACAGAATCATTATAGTCATTATGTCTATATTAAATGCTGTCATGACTCCTCGCAGCATAAAAACCATTTAGTCATTATTTGTCTGCTTTCGTACTAGTTTCCCACATAGATGTATCCTTTACTACTACTACTACTACAAAAAAAAAAAAAAGTTGTTGTATTACTGTTCCATTCGTTTGCAGATTTAATTTTTTATTAAGTCTATTACTTTGTTTCACCTGTCTGTTAGTTTTCTCTTTTTTACTTGACTTGGCAAGAGCCAGCTTGGTTATTTGACTTCTGTTCCGACTTCTTTATTTTCACTAACCATTTTCCATTACTTGTAAAGGTTGACATCAGCACCTTGTTTAGAGGGATTCTGAGGAGTTTTGTGCAAAGACCTAAATGCAGAAAATGTCTTCAACTGTTTTTTGGACTAAAACTGAAAACTGAACTATCCCAGGGACTGTAGAGTGCCAGAGTACTAGTATCCAGTATGAAGACTGGATAGGGAAGAGCAATTTAACTTTTGCACTGTTCAAGGATGTGTTTTCTGTGTTTCTGACTCCAGAGAGACAGGCTTCCGTTTGGCAAAATGACAGTAGGCAGGACTGGAAAGGGAAATGTCTGCTCACTGGAGTATGTGCATCTTTTGTTAGTGTTGCAGCAGGTGCTGAGGTGCTTGAAACTGGTAACTGCTTTCTTTCTCTGGGACTCAATTACGCAGTTGGTATTTGGCAATTTACCAAATGCTTCCTAGGCTACTCCTGGTTAAAGTATAACTCTTACTGAGCATGAGGAAGGAAATACCGGCGATAATTTTGACACATCTTACTATCAAAATTATCAAGAACAGCACTTGAAAATTCCTGTTAGAGTCCACCATTAGTGTAGTCCACATCTTACTAATGTATGCTGTAAGAAAAGCAGTTGAGAATTCTCTGTGTGTCAGTCAGGTAAGTGGATGTAGCTCTCCTTACACCAGCCTTTTTTGCTGACGAATTTCTCCTTGCTCTTCTGCTGCATTAAGCCTGTCCTGCCGTAAAGTTGCCTTTGTCAGTAATTTGTGCAAGTATCTGTTAAAATAAGTACCTGATATGTAAGAAATCTTGGCTTCAAGGTGGCCATCTCCAGCAAGGGGAGTGGACAGTTGTAGTCAGTAGTTTCTAAAACTGCAGAGGTGATTTTGTCTGGACTCTTGCACAAGTGAAACTAGCCTCATGGTGAGATTTTGTTTCCTTAGTAATTTGGATCTCTCAGATCCTACATATTGCCAGGGAAATTTTCTTCGTTTTAGGTAAACAAGCAGATGTCACGTCAGGGCAGTTATTAGGTCACGGCAAAGAATTCAGTTGTAAGTGCTGAAACCTCTCATTATGTTGTTGTCCACTGTAGACAGTGGTCCTCACTGACACTGACAGATGAACTAATGATGTTGTAATGGTGCTGCTCTGCTTTTTGGTCAGAGTTTGAAGAATTATCTGTAAATGTTTATTTTAATGCAAAGTTTAGAATGATTGAATGATATTCTGTATGTACTATAAAGCTTTCCTGAACTTTATCACGTTATTAGATTAAACAATGAAAAAAAATCTTAACAGCTAAACTTTTCTTTCTGCAACATCAACATTGAAATATGAAAACAAACCTAAAAACCACAAACCAACCAATGACCTTAAACAAAACAAAAAAACTCAAACCGAAACACAGCAAAACAGAAAAAGATTTGATAATTGCAGATGTTTTTCTGTGGAGGGTGATTGCATTATGGAAGATGAGGCATGTTTTATATTGCCAGATATTTAACTTCTTCCCTTCATTCCTACATGCATGCAGAACACCAGATCTAGTAATGACAAAGAAATGAAAATTAAAAGAATGTGAGGTCTTTAAAGGTGTAATTCTTTCTACAAGCATAAGTTTTCAAACACTATTTTGAACTGTAAAACTGGAGTAATGCTCATTGCTGAAGTAATTCAGACTTGGAAGTATAGTAGTTGTTTTTCGTGAGCACACATAGCAGCTTAAAGAAGTTTCAGAGATGCCAAGCTCATGTTTCAGTAATTATTTCATTAAGCCTTCCACAAGCATGAGTGGAATCATTCCTTCATGCAATGGGCTCAGTCCCCACATATGAAGACATATTCAGAACGTATGAAATGTTAGAGACATGACAGGTGAAATCTAGTTATTAATGTCTTCTGATACTTTCTTCTGGTGCTGTCTGCTAGTTCTAATGAAAACAGCACCTGATTGGTGAAAAGTTGTAAAGGTAAAAAAAAGAAAAAACCCTTTTAAGATGGTTGGGTTAGTAGTTTAGGGCTCTTCTTTATGTTCCTATTCTGATATAATATGATGAAAGTGGTATGTTCAGCATGTCAAAATAAGCGTAGCGCTTAAAAGCTGGAGTTTTACTGTATTGGAAGAACATGCTTTTGTGCTTATTGCATGAGTGTAAGAGTTTTTTGCCTGGTCTTTATAGTCCTCCTTTGTTCAAACTACTATTTTTCGATTTCCTTTCTGTTACCTGTTAATGTGTCCATTTCTTTTCTAATTCCTCTGAACAATGCTGCCTTCTACTACAAGCCTATATACTTTTGCCACTCTAAATGGCAGTCTTCATTTTAAGCTGTTTATATTGAAAGCGGTTGTTTGAGTGCAATTTACTTAGGTACGAAGGAAAGAGGAGTAGAGTGAGTTGTTGAGGTTGCTGGTTTTTCCCCTGCATTTGTAGTGCTTATTCATTGCCCTTGAATGGACAGAGGACAGATGGGCCTAAGGGGTTTTTGCACAGCTGAGGAATAGTGTCTCACATTTTTCAGACAGTTCTGTTGCTCAGTTGCAGGCTGATGGAAATGGCTTTTGGACCTTCAGCACTTCCTTTGAAGGGAAGTATGTTACATGTAATGGGTGGTACCTGAATGGAAGGATTAACCATGAGAAACACATGTGCAGCCCAAGACTTGTGGGGCTTACACTGAAGAAGGGTCTATTAGAATAGGAGCCACTGCTGCTTCATGACAAGTGCACTCTCACTAATAAGTGACAATTTTTTCCTGGTATATTATTGTACTTGAGATAATTGACAAGTGTGGCTTTATCCCAACTGTTAATGGGTTAATGTATCATTGAAATAATTTGTATGTCTCCTTGTTAAAAAGGGAAGCTTTTAATAGTGTATTCTAGCGTATTTTTAACAAGGAGAAATGTTCAAGCCTTTGTAAATAACACATAAAAGCCTCTTGTGGTTTAACCCCAGCCATCAGCCAAATAGATCCCTACATTATCGACACGGTTCAATGCTTCCAAAACACAGCCTCACACTAGCCACCTTCAAGAGAGTTAGCGCTACCCCATCCACAACCAGCAGATTCCACTCATTCCTTACCATTTACGTCATGCTCATGTCCCACACTATTCAGTACAAGCTTGTTAACCACCATCCCCCGTCCCACCCTTTGATAAAATACCCAGATGTCATCCCTTTAGTCTGTGGACCACCCCTGCAGATGTTCACAAGATGTCCTTTGAGTTCATTTAGTCCATGACTTTGTGCACTGTGTGTTACGGTAATCACTCACAAGAGGAGATGTGGTGTGTTGCATTGAATTACTAGACACCAAAGCCAGCTCAGGTTGGGTCACCGGTGCGCTTGGACTCCTTGTAAGGCTTCTCCTCCATTGGTTTGAGTGGTTCCTATTATATTTATTCCTGTAACATACAACTGGAATTATGGATTGTAATGATTTAATGGTATATCTGTTACAATCTCTGCACCTGCTCCTTTTGGATTCATAGGGTTTAATATTGCAATGAACTTCTCCTCTTGGAGGAGTCCCCAGCCTGGCTGCAGCAAGGGGTTCCTGCTAGAGTCCAGCATTGATGTAGTCCGCATCATAGTCATCCATGGGCTGCTGAGACCAGCCTGCTTCACCATGGTCTTCGCCAGAGGCTGTGATGGCATTTCTGCTCCCCCCACTTCAGTTGGGACCCCACTTATAGGAGACATGTGTCCTTGAATTTGTCCAGTGTGAGTCCTTGCCGTGGGCTGCAGTTCTTTACAAAACTAATCCACTATGGGTCCCTTGTGGAGTCACATGTCCTGCCAGCAAACCTGTTACAGCATGGGCTTCTCATAGGGTTGCAGCCTCCTTAAGGCATCTATATCTCTAGCAGGGGCTTCTACTTGGGCCGCAAGTGGATCTTTCCTCCATCATGGAAGCATTCACATGTCACAGTTCTTTCAAGTTCTGACTGAAGTTCAGCTGTTAGCACAGCAGCACAGAAAACAGCAATACCCTGGCCATTGGCCAGCCCAGGCACATCAACATGGTGTTATCAAAGTGTTCCTAGGTACAATTTAGTAAGGTGAGAAGCAGTGCAGAACTACAGCAGTACGGAAAGCATTGAAAGCAAAAAGCAAGCACTAGCAAGGACTAGACTCTTGATATGTCAGGAAAGGTAGCCCCATGGCAAGTACGGGAGGCTGCTGTTTACCAGCTAAACAGCACTAACATCTGTGTATTTAGTCTAATATATCCCAGTGGAATCTGTCATAATCTTGAACCCTTTGTGGCCCATGTCTGATGCAGGAAAGGACTGTCACAGTTTAACCAAGCCCCCGTGCAGCTGCTTACCCACTCCCTCAGAGCAGGATGGAAGAGAGAATCTGAAGGACATACTCTAAAAGGACTCATGGGTTGAGATAATGACATACAAACAGGGAAAGCTAAAGCTGTGCACAGAAGCAGAGAAAACAAGAATTAATTTACCACTTTCCATGGGCAGTTGCTCAGCCATCTCCAGGAAAAGGGCCCCATCACATGTAACTGTCACTTGGGAAGACAAGCGCCATCATGCCAAATGTCTCCTCTCTTTCTCCCCTCCACTTCATATTCAGAGCATGATGTCACTTTAGCAATTGTATTTGTTTTGAGAGATGAGAAAAAAATGGAAAATGCTTTCAAAATGGAAGACTCCAGGTTAAGAATTGAGATAATCAAATACTGAAAGATACAGAGGACTGTACAGCTGTGGATGGAAATAAAAATAGCTTCTGTGCTCTATTGGTTAAAATTCTGCTATAATGTTTAATGTGAAATAAGTAATGCAAATTATCAGGCTTCTTTTGACATTGTCGGATGTGAGGATTTTGTCTGGGGTAAGAAAGCTGCAACAGCAGGAGTTCAAAGGAGACTGAGTGTGTTATATCATTGCTGCAATTTATGTTTGAAAGAGGTGAATCTCAGCATAATGGGAGAAGTGAGTAGAGTGCATCTCAAAGTCATCCCAGGCTTTCAGGAGCAAAAGAAAATTTTTCAAGCCTCCTTTATAATTTGATTTGTATGATACATGGATAGCTAACTTCATGAAAGTTACTGTCTGTACATTTAAATCCGGAAACAGTCCCGAACACCTGGTTACCATTTGCAGGTTATGGGACAATTCTAGCAACATTTGCTCACCTTCTGTTGTAGCAGCGCGGTGGCAATTATTGGATGGGTTGGCTAAGTTGAAAGTGCTACTGACTAAAATTTTTCACCAAAGGATACATAGTTTCTCAGGTGCTTTAAATCTTTTGATTAATTAAGTGCTGCTATCTGGGCTTAATCTACATGGGAGTGTGAAAAAGTGATTGCTGGTAAAATGTGCCTTCAGCTGAATTGTAGCACCTTCCTACTTCTTACCTGCTGGTAGCTTCTGGTCTCACTACAGATTTCTATTTTGAAAGCTGTTCTTTAACTGGTCTGCCAGTGTACCTGGACCAGAAAGTGGAGGCAGGTGATTGAAAATCTGAATTTTTAAGGGCCTTTTAATAAATATCAAGAGGAATTGTCTTATGACAAATAGATGAAGATTCTTCTTCTCTTTTTCAGAAACAGTTGATAGAGAAAATTGTTTCTGCTAGAGATCTGCGACCACTTCAGATGAAAGATATAAAAATCCTAGTACTGAGTTTATCATACTTACTTACTATACATATTTTTCACATCTTTGTTAGTAACTGGTTGATTTCTGGGGTTGTAGAATTGCATTAAACTTTTTTAATGTGACTTGTTTTTATTGTAAGATCAGGATTTTTCAACAATGGAACTAAAAACATGCATGTGTAAGTGGAAGGAGGAAGGCAAAGATTACTAAAGCTTAAAGATTTGGAGGGGTTGATAGTATAGGTCCTTGAGATTTCTTGTCTCTTGATGGTAAACTTTGCAAACCCTGGTTTTCTTGCCTGGATGGATCCAGAGCAATCAATTTAAATGTACATCATCAGTTCAAATGACAACTAAAAGTCATTTGGTGTTTTGAGTTGCCCATCTGTTCTGCAGAGGTCTTTGTAATGAACATTAAAGTCTGTTTCAGCTGTGGTTAAGACCTTCAATTACTTTCTCTGAAGTGCATGGATATTAAAAATTAAAAAAAGTGACGTGACATCAAGTAGTAAAATCTCACTGAAGAGTTTTTTTTTCTTCATAAAAATTCAGGACTGGTTTTGATCTCAATTTTAATTACTGGAAGCCAAGGATTTGTTAGTCTGCTCTTGGTCTGTGTGAAACAAAGTGCCTTTTTAATGACTTGTAGTTTAAATCTCTAAATTCTCAACAAGGAGGATGTTGAAACATATTCTTCCAGTGTATGACAAATGTGTCCATAACATTTTGTCAAGATTTTTTCTGGGATAGCACTCAAGAGTAGTCTTTTCTTCAGAAGCCTCCTACATCTAGCAGTGATTTTGATTTCTAATAATGAACCAGATTTTATTTAGTGAAGGTCATAATGGTGTTCATTACAGAAAATAAGTTCACTTCTGCAATAATGCTTTGTTTTTATCATATTTTTAAAGACTTTAAGACCTTTGACACTTTCAGGATTGCTTCCCAGTTTTATCCATGCTTTTAAGTGCATGTTGATTCAAAATGATCTTGTGCCCTCAGCACTAAAAAAGGAAATAGCAGAATGTAAAGAGTAATTTGAATGTAATTAAATCAGTGATTCTTTGTCAGAAATTGGAAAATGTTTAGTAGGATAAAATCTGGCCAGACAGATGTTTTTATTCAAGCTATGTTTCAGAGAATTTTATCTGTTTATTCTTCTGTGTCCTGGTATTTGTTACTTTATTCTTAGGACTGTGTCAAGACCCTGTCATGAGCATCTCATGGTCTGAACAACTAAGCATATTTTAATTGGAAGAACGGTCTGGAAAGCACCTAAATTAAGAGTTTTGAAGGAAGTGGTTTCACAGGCTGTGGAGCCAAGCTAGTGGTATGTTGCTGCCAAATGAAATTCAGTTTTTGCTGTGCAGTTCATTGTCTTTGCTCAAGCATTCTCAAGTTCTCCATTAACATTCTTCTGAATAAGTAAATTTAGCAGTCCAGCAGAAGATCATCCACAGATTTGAGTAATTCCCAAAGCATCCCTAAGCACTGCCTGTCTGGAAAATACTGTTTTAATGGGACTCTATTAGGAGATGCTTTGAACAATATAGTGGTGAAATTTGAAAGTTTTGCTAGTAAAGACAGCTGGATATCAGTTAAGAAAACATGTTATTAATGTAAAGTGCAACAGAATTTTCTGCTTGCAAGAAATTCTACTGACAATGTAATTTATAAAAGATTTTCTAAGCAAAGGTTTCATTAACTAAATTGTATTTTGAATGTATGCCTTACTAGTCTATATGGTACTTCGTGCACATATAGGTATTACACAGTAAACCGCAAATACAGGAGTCCATTTGATTTAAAAAAAGCTCCAAAATAAAAACAAAGAATAACTGATATTTTAGAACTTTGAGACCGTTAGATCACCTTTTCTAGTTAGATTATATTACAAATGTCTTAGATTCTCTTAGGTTTTCTATTACCGAATGAAACATGTGCTTTGAGGCAGTGTTTCCTCATTTTCCTATTGTTGTAGCGTTTCTCTGTTTATGCTGCAGCTGCCTAACCCATACAAGAATGAGTTCAAAATGGCTCACATTACTATAACATGATTTCAGATAGATATATTTAATGCTTGCTGTGAGTGAAAGCAACTGTGTGAAAATGGTTTTTGTGAAGAGCAGAATACTGGCTGAGCTGAAATACAAACTGTAGGTGCTTGCACGTGACAGTTTTAAAAACCATGCCCTCCCTACTGACAGATGAGTGCAAAAGTTACAAAGAATATTTCTTTTTCCCGTGACTCTGTGTTTAATACCTTCTATTTTCTGGAAATGGTACTCAGTCTGTTGGGGTGTGTAAAAGAAGGGCGTAAAATTCTTGGTAATAAAATTTCTTCCAGTTTCTAAGTGGGCTTAATAGCGTAATAACTGACATTATAGTTGAATACACATCCCTAATTTCAGTGATACTGAGTGCAAGCACAGCAGCCAAAAACAGTACAGGACACCAAGTTTTAAAGGTGTTTGTTTTCAAACCTTTTTGCCTTGCCTTTTCTTTCCCTCTAGTTTTGTGCTGCTGACCCCTGCTCTGCTCACTACATTACTTGTCTCAGAGGCTAAAAGGAATGAATGATTTGGAAGGCTGGAGTTGAAAATGAAAGAATCCCATTTCCCTTAGCAGCTGGCACTGTAGGTACAACAAAACTTAGTTGTTTTTGTGCTGTTGCAGTAAGGCAGCTTCATATGCTATCAGTCTGAGTCCCAGATATACTGCTACTCATTTTGGATCTTTTGGCAAACACTTTTCTTCCCAAGATGAAGAAATTCGGTACTACTTGACAAGTTTGGAATTCTGATCCTAGTGATTAGTGTCTCATGCTAATACAGTTCAATATGTTGCATCTGAAATTTGTCTGGTTAGCTAGGTGTCTCCTAGTGCCTGGTGTAGAAAATGTTAATGTGGAAAAAGCATGTCTAAATTGTAGAAATTCACAATACTAAGTAGCCTATATTTTTGTGGTAGTATGCTTACTGCCATTTTAAATGTCATTCAAGAAACCTTGAAAAGTTAATCACCTTTTTTTTCCCTTTGTTAAGGTTTAAAGACTAGCTTTATGATATTAATACATAAGACCAACACAGTTTAGGAACACTGACTGTAGCATGACCATGCTGCCTTTGAGATGACTACTTGTAGACGAAATAGTGAACCAGTATATAAACAAACAAACAGAAGAGCTCCAAACCCTACTATCCTGATACTGTTCAGTAAAATAATGGGGGAAAAAATTAGCCACTCTGAAAGTACTCTGTGAATTGGATTAATCTTGTGTTTTGTAATTTTTGGCTAGATACAGGAATATATGGTCTTTATAATTTATATTTCTTCTCTAGGATGAATGTTTTTCCAGTAGTCAGCTTCTTTTTTAAATTATTTTTATTTTTTTTAAAATCCTATTCATATTGTCACAGCAGCAGTCTTTTGGATTAGTTTCAATAACTTGAATATTGATTTTGAGCTAAGACATCATTTTACAGTGAAATCTGTATTGTAACAAATAAGCTAAACTTAGAGTAGTATAACTGCACTCATGGTAGCTTTTTAAGTTAATACTCTGATTGAAAGAAAATGGAAAGAATATATTAAAAATTCTTGTATAATATATTACTTTATGTTCATTATCCTGTTTTATTTCTGATAAGAAATGCCTGCCATCTGTTGCCACTTGAAAAGCTTCCTATTGATGCATTAGGAGAATGTGATCTCTTCCACAATAACACTTCCAGTGTGTCTTGGGTGGATGTAATACATCCCCTGTCTGACTCTAAGAAATGTTGAGGCAGTGGAAAATGTGGAGGAGGAAGGATATGGGGAATAACACAGTGGGACTGACAGTTGTGATGGTAGGTGGGAAGCAATGAAGTAAGTAGGCCAGGTTGCATTTAATGAGTATGTACATGTTCCTTACTTTAAAAATCTTCCATTCTCTTATTTTTCACTCTTGCTGCACTTCTTCCTAAACAGAACCTTTCAAAATGCCAGCTCTGATTTAGTATTGGTGATTTATGCATATTAATATAAGGCAATTTTTAATCATCACTGCTTGGTGTCAGGAAAACCTTAGTCTTGAATTTGCACTATTTGCTTTTGCCTTCAGAGCTGAAGGCAGCTAATGCCAAAATCTGCCTCTGGCTTTGTATAGAGAAGCAGGATGCCTAATTTCTCTGCTCTGTTGAATTCCCATTTATACATTTTAAATGCACTTCCATTTTCTTTCCTCATGACACAGTCCTGCAACAAAGCTCTGCAGTGGGTTTCTGTAATAAAGATTTGGAAAAATTTGGAGAGGTTACAGGTGGTCTTTCTGAGAAGGGTTTAATAATTGGTTGTGCTACAAGTCAGAGTGCAGGGCATGACATCATTTGCATTTGTTTTTTTGCAGTTGGCCTACTGAGAAGAAAATACACATTTACTGTTGTTTTCCTGAGTTTGCTGTGACCTTGCTGTACCAAAGGCTCCATCTCAGAGAAGCTGTAAAAGCCTGGAACACTGTCTGGATCATTTAGTTAACTTCTCTTTTGTCTCCACCATCTCCCATTGTCTTTAAGTAAACAAACAAGGTGCTTATTACACTTTCTGCATTATCTGAAGTAAAACAGTATTACAGTTATTTAGTGGCATTTTTTGAAGCCCTCCTAAATCTATTTCTTAGATTATGCATGTGGTTTCTTTCAGTCCAGATGTGACAGGTGAATATAGGAACTATAGAGGGTTTTTTCACTTGCACTGTGTTAGCTTCTGATTGTGATAACCCTTTCTGATACTTGGCCCAGTTTCATGCCATTCTTCTTTAATATGTTCATCTGGAATTGAACAGTATTTATGAAGAGGCTTTACTAATGACTTACATTGCACTTATGGCAGACTGTGGCTATTGAAGTTGGCCCATGATACATTCTGGGTTAATCTGTGTCTGATTATGGCTGCAGTAAATATTGTTAAAGTTTAAAGGTTGTGCTTTCACCTGTTTGGATAGAAGGCACTGTCCATCTGTCCATGGGGAGTTTTTATACTGCTAAGTCTTGGCAATTATGCGTCCAAATCTATAATGAATCCAATGAAACTCAGCATTTACTGAAAATGAAGTATGAGTCTCAGTGCAGGGTTTCTGTCTTTCTTCTTTGAAAGATTATGTTATCTGTAGGTGAAGATGTAGATGTGTTTTTAGAATTAAATAGTTTGTGTAACAGCTCTCTAATCTTGCCATTTTTCTGACAAAGAGGTGTTTATTGTGTTTAGTTGGCTTTATTGGAGGAATAACAGTTGGTTACTGACTTGATTTTCAATATATTTTCCTTAATTTAGTGCTTTATAAGCATCTGTTGTCAAATGAAAATTTAAAGAACACTAACCTTGATAATTTGGGTATTTGTGTATCTCTTTGGCTGCAAACACATTGATGGATCAATTTTGCAGCCATTTTTAGCTAAAATTCAAGAGGTAGTTGCTTGACTATTCAGGACTCTAATACAGTCAATTAATTTCAATAAGGACTTCTAATCTAAGCAATGTATTTTTAGAGAACATATTTAAGTAAAATCTTACATTAAAATGTCATTGTATTCAACCCTGGTATTAAACACATGTCTAGTAACTGAGATTTTTAAGATAGTTGCCAAACTGAGATGGAATGCCTCTTGTTGTTATTGTTGTTTGTATATATATATGGTTTTGTGTGTGTGCAGTTAAATTTATTTTTAATATATTTAACATTGCAATAGTACTTCTGTCTTCTGAATTTTCTAAGAAAGTTAATTCCTGTGACAGCTGGTAGGAGGTGGTGTTTTATGTTCCTCATTTCACTCTTCAAATTGAAATGACAGAAAATGTTATCAAAATTTGTGTGAAGGGGTGTGGGACCCAGTTTTGAGTCACTCAGGCACTAACTCTTCAACTCCGTTGCTATTTTTCCTGCCTTAATGAAATCCATTTTGTCTTCATTATGTCTTTTACTAATGATATGTAAGACAGATTTTTTTAACATCTTTGCTGTTGTGACAGTTTACTGCAGGGCCTATTTAATTTTCTCTGGACAGAAACAGGTGTTTTATGGAGAAGTACCAGACAGATCCGTCTCTCATTGTACCATAAGCGTGTGTGGTGTGAATAAAGAGTAGATGGGTAGATTTAATGCTATTATGTCTTGATTATTGCTTCTACTTTATCTCAAATATTTATGTAAATTTTTACATGTCATTTACTATCAGTGCTGTCTTTCACTGTACATGAAAATGAATGGAATCTGTGTAAAAGTGACTGTGTTTGGCATGAACATTTCTTAAGCCACCTTAGTGCAGCTATTAGTAATGATATGAATATAACACAAGTAGTTTCTCTAACCAGTTAGTCAAGTCTCCTAAAAAATAGAGCCAAGCTCTCTTAAGTGTAATAGATTAATGAAATGAATACTACATGGTCACTTTCAAGGATGTTTGTTTCATGAAAGTGGTGTGATACTGAAGACTTTCTGTTTTGTATTATCCGATAGCTGATGATACTCTTAATCATGATCCAAGTTCTCTAAAATAGCATGGCAAACTAAATTTCAAATAAGTTGGCTAAAGATACTATTATCTGGGCTTTGCTTGCTTGTCTACTCTTTGTCTTTTGATCATGAATAAATTGAAAACATAAGAGCAATGGGAAATGGCTAGTAAATAGTAAGAATTTCTAGCTTAAAAATCTGTCTAGCATAAAGCTCATCACTGAATCAGTCTTGGGTAGCAATGTTGAAGATCAAGTTATACTCACTATGTACAGAAAATTTTACTATATAGTAAAATTTTACAGTATTCATATAGAGCTACTTTGGGTTGCCCGGTGGTTGCAGGGAGGAAGAAAAAAACATTTCACTCGTTTGTTTAGTTCCAGAACCAAAAAATAGAAATTTATAAAATGAAATCAGCAAAATTTCAAAGTCTTTTCAGTTACCAACTCACGTAGTCACTTTAAAGCTAGGATCATAAGCTTTGATGTTTTAAAAAATCCTCTCCAGTATTCTTGTGGTGATAGTAATGGTCTTGTATTAATTAAAATTTTTAATGTGTCTGTTTCAAGGATGCTTTTTTTTCTTAAACTGTGCTTAAAACTAAAATGACTAATAAACTAATTTATTTAAAACTAAAATAAACTTAGACTTGGGGTGTATTTCAGGGAGAAAGATATGATAGTCTAGATAGAGCTTTAGGTACTGGTCCAGTTGTTTTTCTCCTATCACCTTCTATTTGCATAGTTGTGTGACTCAGGCTTTGTGAATGGTTTTTGTAAGGAGTGTTGTTGAAAGCAGTACTTCTGGCACAAGCCTGCAATAATATGAGATACTGGGAAGAAATCTCTAACTTTCCTGTGTCTTAAAAGTTTTATCTATTAAATAAAGTTCCTGATCTATTAAGGTACAATGAGTTAATGTTAACAGTGACTTAACGTTAAGTCTCAGCATCTCCACCCACCTTGTCTTCCCCAAGTATTGGGATATGTAAAAACAAAATCGGTTTTGATGTTATCTTGCACTAGGAAGTGACTTTCTAGTCATTTCATGAAAGGTAAGTAAATTCTGGTAACTTTTATATAGGCCTTGTATTGACCTAGTTTTTAATCTTGATTGACTGACCTGATCTCCTTCGGTGACAAGGTGACGTGCTTAGTGGATGAGGGATAGGCTCATGTTGTTTATATGGACTTTAGTTGAGCCTTTGGCACTGTTTCCCACAGTATTCTGTAAAAACTGGCTGTTCAGGACTTGGACGGGTGCAGTCGTTGCTGGGTAAAAAGCTGGCTGGTTAGCCAAACCTACAGACTGGTGGAAAATTGAGTTAAATCCAGCTGGCCATTAGTCACAGGTGGTATTCCTAAGTGGTCAGTATTGAGACCAGTTCTGTTTAATGTCTTTATGAATTACCTGTATCAGGGTATCAGGTGCCCCTTCAGTCAGCCTGCGGATGACACCAAGCTTTGTGGGAATGTTGATCTGGAGAACAGGAAAGCTCTGCAGAGGGATCTGGAAGGCTGGATTGATGGGCTGAGGCCAGTGGTATGGGACTGAACAAGGGCTGGGGGCAAAGCAGCTGGAAAGCTTCTCAGTAGAAAAGGACCTTGGGTGCTGGCTGGCAGCAGCTGAACATGAGCCAGGAGCATGCCCAAATAGCCAAGAAGGCCAATGGCCTCCTTGCCTTTATCAGCAATACAGTAGTCAGCTGGACCAGGGGAGTGATTGTTCCCCTGTTCTCGGCAATGGTGAGGCCACACTTTGAGCTCTGTGTCCAGTTCTGGGCTCCTGACTTCAAAAAGAACATTGAGGTGCTGGAGCAAATGCAGAGAAGGTCAAGGGAGTTCCTGGGGAGGTATCTGGAGTACAAGTCCTGTGAGGACAAGCTAAGGGAGCCAAGGTTGTTCAGTCTGGAGAAATGGAGGCTTGGGGAGACCTTCTCACTTTCCCCCTGAGAGAGGAGGCTGTAGCCAGATGGGGGTCAGTCTCTTCTCCCAGGTAGCAAGTGATACAAGAAGAGGAAGTGGCCTCTGTGAGGTTTAGGTTGGATATTGGGAAAAATTTCTGTGCCGAAATAGTGGTCAGGCATTAGACCAGGCTTTCCAGGGCAGTGTTAGAACCCTGAAGGTATTTTAAAAAAGTGTACATATGGCACTAAGGGACATGGTTTATTGATGGATTTGGCCGAATCCATAGTGCCAGCAATTGCAGTAAAGTGAATGAGTGCTACTGATGGTCCAGCCAAGCTCGCCAGCATGGACAAGCANGCTGGAGCAAATGCAGAGAAGGTCAAGGGAGTTCCTGGGGAGGTATCTGGAGTACAAGTCCTGTGAGGACAAGCTAAGGGAGCCAAGGTTGTTCAGTCTGGAGAAATGGAGGCTTGGGGAGACCTTCTCACTTTCCCCCTGAGAGAGGAGGCTGTAGCCAGATGGGGGTCAGTCTCTTCTCCCAGGTAGCAAGTGATACAAGAAGAGGAAGTGGCCTCTGTGAGGTTTAGGTTGGATATTGGGAAAAATTTCTGTGCCGAAATAGTGGTCAGGCATTAGACCAGGCTTTCCAGGGCAGTGTTAGAACCCTGAAGGTATTTTAAAAAAGTGTACATATGGCACTAAGGGACATGGTTTATTGATGGATTTGGCCGAATCCATAGTGCCAGCAATTGCAGTAAAGTGAATGAGTGCTACTGATGGTCCAGCCAAGCTCGCCAGCATGGACAAGCATGTGTGTATCTTCAAGGGGGAGAGGGGAACAGCTTACTGTTGGATGATCAAGCCGGTTTGGCTGGCTGCCAGGGACACAGCAAGTTCTGGAAATCTCCATGGTGAGATTGCAGGTGAATATGTTGATGTGTTGTTTTAATTTATTTTTTTTTCTGTTTCAGGGCAGAGTTGTTTTTTTCTGTGTTCAGTTACGGTAACAGCTCCCTGCTTTATTGCAGGTAGAGTACTGGTGCCATCTGGTGGTACTAGTACATTCCCAGGAATGAGAAAAACGACTTGTGAGGAATTCCACTGAGATGTGAGAAATTGCTGGCACAATACTAAGAATACATAGATATATTTGCTGCCTTAGAATGTAATTATGCTGTTGAATTAATTCATAAAAAGGTGTACGTGTACTCATAGCTAGACTTGCTGGAGCAAATTTAAATCTTTAACCTATTTCTGCTCAACAGAAAGGTTTGTTTCTGGTAATTTTTCAGTGAGGCAGTGCTTTGCAAACACCAGATAAAAGAAGTTTTTTGAGCTTACAATATTTTAAAACTCGCTTTGAAACACAAATTATTTTCTGCATTTTGCTAAACCCAGCACAAACTTCTCATGGCTAATGTTTGAAGTCACTGTGCTCTTTTTTAAGTGGTTGATACATTGCTTCTAAATAAAAGTTCAACAACACACACCTCACAGCAGTTGCAATAAACAACTTCCGTGTCTGAAGCCAAAGCAAGCAACAACAAATGTTTCCTTTATCCTTCCATCTAACGAAAAGGTGTCCGACATCTAAAGTTGTTTGCCAGAGGTAATATCCTCATCCCGCTTTAGAATACTATACAGGCTGTATCGGCATTGCTAGGAATGAAAGTAGGACTATGACTGCTTCCTCAATTCTCTTGAAGTAAATTTCTGTCTGGTAAATATCTTGCTCTACAATGGAAAAACTTGCAAAAGAGGAAGGCACTTTATTTTAAGCTGAGGCTTTTAAATGAATTTATTTTAGCCATTATTCTTCATCTGTTGCAGGTCAATGCATTATTCTAATAAGCTACTCTTAAATTAATTTACTTATGGAACAGAAGTCTCTGTTCAGTCATTAACAACTTCTGTCTTTCTATTGCAACCCATTAGAATAACTGACTATTTTTGTTTTAATCCAGCCAGTTGAAGAAGACAAATTCTTGTGCTTTTATTTCTTCATAATCTCTGACCTCATGACCATAAAACACCTTACTTGCATTGTGATGGAAACGTGAATTAGACTTAATTCTAATAACTAACTGCATTAGTTCTCTTTACATGGTTATGCTTACAGTGTCAGGAGCCATTTTTTTTTATTCTATCTTAATGGAAAAGGTTTTTGCAAGCCTGTTCAGCTACTACAAATTGTAGAATTAGAACCAGCTATTAAAACTGGACATACAGAATAGTATTTAAAAATTGATTGCTAATATTTAAATTATTATTTAAAAAGTAAATTTATAAATATTTATTGGTCATCTTTGAGAATAATGAAACTGATTGCATAGCAAGGGCTGTATTTTGTCTCTGCACTTTAATTCAGCTCACTGAAAATCTGGGTTTGTCTACTGAGTGTCACCAGTGTGCAGCTAATGGCAAAAGTGAGAAGCTTATGCCTGATATAAGCCAGATATAAGCATCAGATTTGAAAATATTCACTGTGATTTTGATCTGAATAAAGTTCCATTATTGTCGTGCTTTGTTGTTGGAGCTGTGCTTTTCACCTGTCTTTGTGAATTTGGATACACCTTCCACGTGCATTTCAGCTTCAGTGCTGTATAACTTCAGTACTTTTCAGTAATTATTTAGCAAAATTGTTATTATTTGCTACATTTAGCTGTTTTCTGCAGGCTTTCCTCACTGTGAGCATTATACTTCTGTTTTTTAATGAAGTGGTGTTATTGTGCTGTGTATCAATGAAAGAAAAATAGGTATGCTTATCCTGTTAAAACAGAGAAAGGTTGTAATGGTTTGTAAATCTGTCAGGCAGTCACTTCTCTTCTGGATTTGTACCTGGTAAGAATAACTTTCTGTTTTGCTTTACAAAGCTAGGTGGTACAAACAAGAATTACAGTTTGATAGTCTGACAAATAGTAAAGAGCACTTGAGAAATCCTTCAAACAAAATATTAGTATTCATTTCTGACTTATTAAGGATCAATAGAGTGATGCATTTGCCTGGTGTCCAGCAGCCATCTAGATCTAAAAAGGAACTGAATTTCCCTTCTTTAAGCTTTCTTGGTGCATCATGATCATCCTGTAACTAGAACATAAAGAATACAGTGATAACTTAGGATGAACTTGGTTGCATTTTTTTTCCTCACAAATTGAATGCCACTTCCTTCTTCCAGATAAGCCAAAGTGTAACCTTGTTCTCTTCCATCAGCAGTGAGGGAAAATGCATGACAATTCCTTTTGAAAGACTTTTGCTAGAGTGTACATTGTGATGTGCTTTTGGAGTGGTGAGCCTCTGAGGTGGTTTCTGTAGAAGCAGTGTCACTGCTCTCTTCTCCCCATTTTGCTGCAGAAATAGGTCTTTTAAGTGACAAATGTCTTACGGAGTTTATTCTACCATATGAGAGGCTTGCTGTCCTCAATGGATTTTTTTTTTTTTTTTGTGAATTCCAACAAAAGATCATCTCCTGCAACTCTGCATTATTTTCAGTTAATAGTAATTTTTTACTTTAAATTCAATCAATGAAGTTCACAGTGGAACTGCAAGGAGATTTTTATTGGCATTGTTATGAAATTTTTGTCTAGTGCTCTCATTAATATCTTGTTTTCTCACTGTTTTTATAATTCCCTTAGCAGTATAACAGCAAAGTCATGTCCTGTAGGCTATGCCTTTGATTCTTTGGAACAGTAAGATTGAACTAGTAGTACTCTTTACCTGTCCATGTAACATCTGAATCTTCCCTGTGTGGATCAATGTGAAAAATTGCTTCTTCTGTCAAACTTATGTATTCATGTGAGCTTGTATCACCTTTAGCCAGAGAATAAAGGTCTTCTTTTTTGTGTTTTTTTTTAAATGTAATTTTATTCTGGTAAATACCTAGAGAGTCTGGAAATATTAATTACTTCCTTGAAAGCATTTTTGGAAGATTAAGATACAAAGAACAGGTTACTTGAAAGTACATCTTGAAGACTCAGAATGCTGCTGATCTGAATGTGCAGGGTCAATTAAAAATACTTTCTTTTCCTACTGATTTTCTAGTGCATAGTTTATGCTTATTTATTGGTTATTTCTGGGTCATTTTTAAAAGTAATTAATTACTTTTTTATATTGCCATCACACAGTTTTTTGGAGCAATTTTCTTTGTCTTAAGTGTGTTCTTTTGTAGGAGACTGTGTTAAATCTTTTTTTCTTTCTTTTTTCTAAGGATCAAATTTTGATTTTTTTTCCCCCTTTTTTTTTGCTTACAAGTGCCTCTGCTCCACTCTTATCTTAAATTAATGTAGATACTTGAACACTTCGGTGAATTTGGTGAGCTGAGTATTTCTTTGTGGCAGCTGTATTTTGAGGAATTTTGGATGTTAACTTTCAGACTATTCTTCTGTCTTTTCAGGTCTCTGGATGGCAGACTCTGAAAAGAAATGCTGTTTTAAGAGGTATGCCTCATGTAGGCCAAAACTAGCATCTTTATAAATTGTAAGGCTGCACTTCTGAGGAGTCCTTCCTCTGATCTTGTCTGTAATCTTGCATTAGGAATAGTTTCAGTGCTGACATCTCACTGAAAGGTGAAAATTGGTACACAGATATGTAGGCTTGTCTACATATGTAAACAGTAACACAGTTTAAGTAGAGAGGTCTGTAATGTATTGTTTAGCCTTCTGCTTGATCACCTTGAAGAGAGCATTGTCCTTGTGGATGAAATGGATTAAGCATGAACAAAACTAGTTGACGCTCTGAAATGTGCATATCCCCTTCTGACCTCTCCTGACTGTGTGTATGTGTGGGGCGTAGTTTGTTTGCTTGTTTTTTTTAATTGGGAGCGTAGTGCAGATGCCTTTGTAATAGTTTTTACTCCCTTTTTGCTATGTTGTAAGACTTCCAGACAGTGAGACACTGGCACCCTACCAGCCATGTGGTTTAAAATAATCTCAGCTGGAACCAAGATGAAGAAATACTAATATTTTTGCAAATGATCTCTTTTTTTTTTCTTATTAGCTGAATGTTTGGAACATATTGTGTGTTTGTTTGGGATTTCATGTTCCAGCACTGAGAGAAACTGTCTCTCCTCTTTCCATTGTTGGTATGTTGTTTCTGAATAATCAAATGCTTGGCAGCTTTTAAGACAACAGTCTCTTCAAAACAGAATTCTTCTACCACTTCTATCCATTTCAGTATTCCTAAGTGGTAGATGTTAGAAATGTTGGCTTTGTCTTTGTAAGAGACAGATTGGTCTGAGTAATTTCTTTTCGTAACAGTTTTAAAGAGGATCTTTGAATTCTTTTTAGACTCTCTGGAGGGTTACCTATTTTCTAAAGCAGTACAATGCTGATTTGTTTAGTTCTGACTTTAAAATAATAAGTAGGATGAAGTACTAACAACTTGGGTTAAATGTGGCTCTTCAGCTATTGACCAAGATTTTAATGTTTCTCTTTTTTATGCAATGTTTACAAAAGTCTTAAAGAAAGTCGTCCTAAGAATTAGGGAAGATGTAATTGCTATTTTCAACACAACCGCTGGGTAGAAATCAAAATGAGCACTGCTCTGCTCTTGGAGATGCACACTTGTAGGATGAGAGGCATTGTAGCCAAGTTGCAATGCAAGAGATTCCTATGAGACAGTAGGAGCATTTTTTGCCAGTGAGAGTGGTCAAGCCCTGGACAGGTTGCCCAGAGAGGCTGTGGAATCTCCATTTTTTCAGTTTTCTGAATGAAAAAGGAATAGGCCCACAGTAATGCCATTGAAGTGGCCCTGCTTTGACTGCAAGGTTCGATTACAGTGGCTTGGAGAGGTTACTCTATTCTATCCACAGCATTTTCCTATGAATCTCTGTGATGTGCTGAAGGCACACTTTTTGCATTTTACATTTCCTGTAAACACAGTTGAGTCTCAGGTTGGTGTGTTTTGTTGCAGGTCTTTTTTGGGTGGGTTTTTGTTTGTGGCTTGTTTGTTTGTTTTGGTGTTTGCTTTTTTTCTGTGGGTTTGGTTTGTGTTTTGGTTTTTTGTTTGTTTGTTTGGGGTTTGGTTAGGGGTTTTTTTGGTTAGCTGGTGAGTTGAGTTTTGTGATTATAGAACTGATAAGTTCTTACTTCTTACTCTTCCAGTAACATGGTTATGAGGGAGAAGAACCATGCTTTGGCTTCAGTGTTCCCTTGTTGACTAAGTAAAAAGTAAGACTCTTCAAATTTTTTTAATCAAATGTCACTATTCATTCAGTTTTCACGACTGAGAATTTCAGAGTTCTCTACATTAAAGTTTGAGATTACTTCCTGTTGCAGGCTACTATTTGAGCTGGTAAGTCTCAGACTAAGAACTAAGAATTTAATTTAGAAGAATGAAGGATTTTCTGTGTTATAGAGGTTTGCCTTTCTTGGCTTTGGCTTTCTAAAAGCTAAATTAAGGTGTGGTATTTGCTGTTGCCTGCTAACTGCTATGGGAGTTTAGCTGGAAACCTGAGGTTTGCAGTATTCAAATGAGCCATTAGGTTTTGAATAGTGTATTGTAAATGTTCAGAATCTGGTCTGTCCTCTAAATTTGCCTGCTTTTGTATAGAATTTCACTTTCTGTGAAAGTTCTGTTTCTCAACTTGACTGTGATACTGGGAAAGATTGAGAAGGTCTTCAGCGTGCATCTTCTGTACAGTGATTGATGGGTCACATTACAAAATAAGACAAAAGCCAATAGTGTCTTTTAGAGGTTTGCTATTCATATTGAATCCTGCACACTCTAGCCAGTTGATAAAGTCTGTAAAAAAAAAGAAGCATCAGTTGGGAGATACATTTTTGTTTTGATGTAAAAAAAAATATATATTTGTAGGCAAGAAGGTATCACCCTAGGCTGTGCTTTGGAAAAATAAACTTATTGTCTCCTCCTATTGTTTTAAGCTGGTGTGTGTGACTTTAACATCAACCTGATTCTGTTTTCTTTTTACAGCAGCCAGTTTTAAGTACTGAGCTCATGCTAACTTCATTGAGTTGGTGTCTCTGATTTTGACAGAGTTGCAGTCATGAGCAGCCTAAGATCAGTCAATATAGGAAGAAGCTCAGCTTGTTTATTACATGGATAGGCAAAGGTGGCGTGATAGTGTGCTAAGTTCATAGGATCATGTTAGAAAAGACATCAGGAGATCATGTCCATCATGGGATCTAGTTACCTGTAATAGGACCTGAGGAAATGGCATGACCCTGTGTCACAGGAAATTTAGGTTAGACACTGGGGAAAGGTTCTTCACCAGAGGGTGGCTGGGCACTGGAACAGGCTCCCCAGGAAAGTGGTTACAGCACCATGTTGACAGAGTTCGAGAAGCGTTTGGACAATGCTCTCAGGCACATGGTGGGATTGTCAGGGATGTTCTATGCAGGGCCAGGATTTGGACTTGACGGTTCTGTGGGTCTCTTCCAACTCAGGATATATGTAATCCACCTATTCAAAGCAGAGTAAACTGAGGCCCAACCAAGTGGCTCAGTGTGTTATCTAGATGTCTGTCTATGCTTTTAAGCTGCACAGTTGCTTGAGAATGTGTATTTAGACATGGACTTTTAGACTTCTGTGGTTTTTGTTTTTAAGGTTTGATTACTTGTTTTGGAAGCATATCAACTATTTTTAGCTTTTTTTTTTTTCAGCATATCACTGTTTGAGGGATGGGAAGGTGAATTCTGTGAAAGGGACCACCTGGAATTCAGATTTGAAAATATACCCCTTTTTCAAAAGGGAAGATGTTTAAGGGAGACCTATATTTGTCTAGAAAATAGGAAAATAGTTCGGATTCCTAGACAAACTTCATGTTGTGTAGTCTTGCTGTTTTGTTTAGTAGTTTGTATGAGATTGTTGATATGGATTAATTGCATATGCAGAATCTGTCAGTAGTCTAAGCAGAATTAAGTCACTTTCTTCAGAATTCTTCAGAGAAGTCTGGCATTTCTGTCGCGTTCCAACTGTGGGGAGCTGTGAGGAGTTCTTTTAAGACGGATGGTCGAGAATGAAATTAAGTCAACCAAGACAAACTTTGTATCTGAGAACCGTTTATGGGTAATAAGTAGTTGCCCACTAAAGGGGGCTGGAAAAGACAGCAGAGGAGAAGGGAAAATGGGAAAGGAATGGGGAGAGAAAGGAGACGGAGGGAGAAAGCGGGCGTTGCCACCAGTAGCATTGGGGTGTGCCATTGACATCCATGTGATGGGGATGAGCGCACTGCTGCCGGAGGGAGAGCAGCTCGGGGAGAGGAGCGGCTTCCCTGGCCACGGTCTGCTGGACACTCAGTGGGTGGACACTTGGGCAGGTCCAGGACCCTGGGTGGGGTTGAAGCAAGGATTGCGGTGGTGGGCGAGGTCAGAGGCAGGCAGGTGGAGGGGAGGACAGTGGAGGCTGGGTCAGGCAAAGGAGTGGAGCAAAGCAGACGCTGCACTCGAGGCTTGGAGGGCAGCCAGTGTCCTGCTAAGTGTCCAGCAGGAGGGAAGGCAGGTGCGTGGGGGTGAACGAGAGCTAGTGAGGGCAGAATCCAGGCAGGCTGGAGTCGGGGCAAAAAGGACCCCTCAGCAGCAAGCCCACCAGCAGTAAGCAACAAAGAGAGAGCGAGCCACAGGAGCAGGAAAGCCCAACCACACGTGCGTGCAGAAAGACCCCCCAAAGCTCATGGCNTCGCGTTCCAACTGTGGGGAGCTGTGAGGAGTTCTTTTAAGACGGATGGTCGAGAATGAAATTAAGTCAACCAAGACAAACTTTGTATCTGAGAACCGTTTATGGGTAATAAGTAGTTGCCCACTAAAGGGGGCTGGAAAAGACAGCAGAGGAGAAGNCACCTCTGCTTGGGGAAATGTCTCTGGGGAGAGCAGTGTCTCCAGGCTGCCCGTGTGAAGTGTTGCCAGGCAAAATCCCCCCAGAGACAAGGCTTCACCCATCTCCAGGTTGCCTCCNAAATGGGAAAGGAATGGGGAGAGAAAGGAGACGGAGGGAGAAAGCGGGCGTTGCCACCAGTAGCATTGGGGTGTGCCATTGACATCCATGTGATGGGGATGAGCGCACTGCTGCCGGAGGGAGAGCAGCTCGGGGAGAGGAGCGGCTTCCCTGGCCACGGTCTGCTGGACACTCAGTGGGTGGACACTTGGGCAGGTCCAGGACCCTGGGTGGGGTTGAAGCAAGGATTGCGGTGGTGGGCGAGGTCAGAGGCAGGCAGGTGGAGGGGAGGACAGTGGAGGCTGGGTCAGGCAAAGGAGTGGAGCAAAGCAGACGCTGCACTCGAGGCTTGGAGGGCAGCCAGTGTCCTGCTAAGTGTCCAGCAGGAGGGAAGGCAGGTGCGTGGGGGTGAACGAGAGCTAGTNAGCAGCTCGGGGAGAGGAGCGGCTTCCCTGGCCACGGTCTGCTGGACACTCAGTGGGTGGACACTTGGGCAGGTCCAGGACCCTGGGTGGGGTTGAAGCAAGGATTGCGGTNAAGAGAGAGCGAGCCACAGGAGCAGGAAAGCCCAACCACACGTGCGTGCAGAAAGACCCCCCAAAGCTCATGGCCAGTTGATTTTTATACCCCCTGGCTGCTCCCAAAGTCTGCCTGCTGAGCAGGAAACCATTGGTCCAGTCCAGCCTTCTTACACTGTCCATTGATGGAGTCCTTCCACCTCTGCTTGGGGAAATGTCTCTGGGGAGAGCAGTGTCTCCAGGCTGCCCGTGTGAAGTGTTGCCAGGCAAAATCCCCCCAGAGACAAGGCTTCACCCATCTCCAGGTTGCCTCCTGTGCTCTCCCTCCCCCACATGCCTCTGACAAGCAGTGTTGAGGCGAACCAAGATTAAAATGGCTCCTCACAACTTCATAAACTTGCTTTGCTTCTTTTATGGTACTACATGTTGATGTGGTAAAAGTAGATCCTTGAGAGTGCTGCCTAAATAATAAAAACAGATGCTGAGACATCAGAAGAGCATTGAGATTTTGTCAAGAGGCATGCCATCTTGCATTCATGGGAGCCCAGCAGTTTAAAGAAATCCTGATTTGGTGTTCAGTTGCGTGTGTGATAAAATCAATATTTGCATGTCTGATAAACTCAAACTGAATTTTTCAGGTTGATTAGGCTGATGTAAAATATTAAATATTTGAGAAATATTTTAAAAATTAATTTCTTTACTCTTAATGTTAAAATAACAAGTAGTCTCTGTAACAAGGTGGAGTTAAGATGACATAGAAATAGGACTTAGCATATCATTTATGATATGCTTGTTAGCATCAATGTCTTGGGAATATTTTGTTCCTTCTGCTTGCTTTTAATCTCCAGATTTAATTCACATTTTTTTTCTCCTACACCAGTGTACTTCAGATTATATGTGGTTGCTTAAAAGATATGTTTTGTGTGAGGTATTTTGGTGGGGTGATAACAACTTGTCTGTCTTATATGATGCAAGTGATGCTTAACTTTTGTTTGGCAGTAGTCTGTAGAAACGTGGGTATCTTGGAGTGTTGTCCCAAGAGCAGATGTGTGGTTCAAATAGACTAGTACCTGTTCTGAGCTGATAGTTAATATATTCCATATAGGAACATGAAAGATATACTGTATTAGCCATCAATCCACATGGACAATTTCTTCTTAAGCATTGTGAATGGTAGCTTAGCTTTGTATTTTGTGGTATGACTGTATAATTTTCAAATGCAGTAATAATGAGGAAATAAAAGTTGGTGATAAAATTTGCAGTTATGTTATATACTTTGTTCTGAAGTGGTGGAGGTCAGGCAGGTGATAAATGTAGAATTACTTTACATAATGTGGAATTACATATGTTTTTAATTAGTTGCTGTGATTAATGAACTTAATTTCTTCTATGAGGCTGTAACATTAGTTGCTCTGTTGTTTTTGTTTTTTTTTTTTTTTTTTTTTTTTTTTTTTTTTTTAATATGTGTCGTTAGTTCTAAAAACTTTTTTCTATTTCCCTCTAGGAAGCAATTCAAGTTTTCTGCAAAGTCTGAGTATTTATGTTATCTGACTGAACTGACATCTTGGTAATATGCCATTTTTTTTGCAAGCTTCTCTCTACCTTTATAAATAGATAGAAAGTGGTCTGGCCTCTTTTAAATTTTATTTTTATTAATTTTAAAATTTTTAATAAATCCTCTTGTTGTAACAGATCGACTGTTTTGAAAAACAAGAGAAGCTTGCCTCTCATCTACTTCTGAGACTAGAGGACATGGGTCACAATTGCACAAAATGCAGGCTTAAAGTCTGATACTGAGAGCTTGCTTATAGACCTTAAAAGTTACATTGTTTATTGGAAATTCAAGGTGTGTCAAAAGTACCATATCTGGATCTCTGCATGAGCAGAGAAGAGATGCTTCCCCTGTTTTAGTAGCTGCAAGAAAGCAGCATGGGACAGGCCTTCTGGAGGAATCTTGCACTGTAGATTTTATCATGTTTTGAAACTGAAGTGCCTATTGCCCTGGAAAAACCTGTTACCTTTCTGTTCTTTTTCCAATTGCTCCTATTTCCAGTCCTTTAAACATCTAGTGAGAGAGACTTTCTGTTCTCCTTGAAAGGTGTATGAAATTTTCATAAGGTTGATTTGATTAGGCTTGTTCTGGGTATTCTAGAAGATACTTATTTTTCCAGTGCCGAAATGTGTATGTTCTTTATCCTATTAAGTTGGCAAAATGTGTATTATTCTTGCTATCC